>JAPWTK010000155.1:0-57500 GCA_029963805.1 Aromia moschata | reverse complement strand
ATACTTTCATCTCTTGTAATCTTTTGTTGAAAATTTTTCAGCTACTCCTAAATTAAAACCAAAAGCGGTGCCTAGTCGGTAGCCGGAAATTTTCGCTTATCGGTGGTGTATATTCTCGGACCTCACGCTACACTAGCGCCTCTAGCGGCGAAATTATACGCGATAGCCCTCATTCTTTACTAACAGCTAGTGTATAAACTAAATAGACTAATGGTGGGTTCATGCAGAAATTTTTATAATAAGAATAAGAATAGTAATAAGCATAAAGTTAACTTCGTTTAAATACCCAGTTCGCAGCAACCTTTTTTAAAATATTACTAAAAATTATGTTTACTGCAGACGGGCATTATAAAACGAAGGTTTAACTTTTATGCTTATTACTATTCTTATTCTTATTACTAAAAAAATTTCTGCATGAACCCACCATAAATATGTAAACTATAAAACTTAATAAATGTCAGCTGTCACAAATGTCACTTTTACAAATGTCACATTGCTCCCCTCTTTAAGGTTATTCGTCCCGAATAACACTGTCTTCAGTCCTAGGCGGTGGATCCTCCACGACAAACCAATCGGGTGGATTATGTCCCGTATATTTAGCGAGTCTCTCCAGATGGACCACCTTGGCTTGCTTCTTGTAGACAGCTGGATGCGGTAGACCAGGTCGTTGATTTTTTTCTTATGGTGTACAGGCCTTCCCAGTTGCTCTGAAGCTTTGGACTTTTTCCTTTCGTCCTTTTTGGGGCGTACAACCATACTGCATCACCAGGCTTAAACGCAGTCTCTGTTGATGTAGTGTCGAGACGCTGTTTCATTTTGTCACTGTGCATTTTCAGCTTCTCGCTGGCAAATCGATGGATCCAGTCCAATCTCTCTCGCAAGTCTTCCACAAATTCAGGCAGAGATCGATCCTGATTTTCTTCTAGGGGACGGCCAAGTATGAGGTCAGTAGGCAGCTTCATTTCTCTTCCAGAGGTCAGCATAGACGGAGTGTAGGTAGTCGACTCATGCTGGGAACTTCGATATGACAGCAAGAATAGAGGCACCAATTTGTCCCAGTCCCTTTGATTTTCAGAGACGAATTTAGACAGGTACTGGCATATGGTTCTATTGTGGCGTTCAACCATGCCGTTCGACTGGGGATGAAGCGCAGTAGTTCGGGTTTTCTTAACGCCCAGTATTTTCATCACTTCTTGCCACAGCTCTGATTCGAAGTTTCTTCCTTGATCGGAATGCAGCTCGAGGGGCACTCCATGTCTTGCTATGACATTCTCGATGAACGCTTCGGCTACAGTTTCTGCCTCTTGATTGGGGAGGGGTACTGCTTCGGGCCATTTCGAGAAATAATCCATTACCACCATCAAGTACTTGTTGCCACGGTCGGTTACAGGTAATGGTCCAAGAATGTCCACTGCTACCCTCTCGAATGGTGCTCCGGATAAGTACTGCACCATTTTACCACGACTTCTTGTGTTTGGTCCCTTTTTGACAGAGCACAAATCACATCTCTTACACCATTCTTCTACGTCTCGGCGACAGTTTACCCAATAAAATCGATCTCTCACTCGAGCCAAAGTCCTGTTTATTCCAAAATGTCCTCCGGTTGGGCTGCTGTGCAGTTCTTCTAACACTTGGTGGATTCTTGCTTTAGGCAAGACCAACTGGTAGACTGCGGATACTCCATCGGGGCTCTCCCAGAAAATGCATTCAAACTGGTGTTTATTATTTGTTGAGACTCGCAAATTTCCTGATGACGCCTCTCCGCCTCGTCTCGGTCCTCTTGTCGTCGTCGTTCATCCTCCTGTCGCCGCCGTTCGTCCTCCTGCCGTCGCTTTTCCTCTCGCCTTTCTGCCTCCTCACGGTCCTCCTGTCGTCGTCGTTCTGCCTCCTCATGGTCCGCCGTCGTCGTTCATCCTCCTGTCGTCGCTTTTCATCCTCTTGCTATCGCTTTTCTTCTCCTTGTTGCAAAAAATTTAGTATCTCACTCACATCCATCGTCGTCGTTTCCTCGTCGTATCTTGTTGCCCTCGTATTCACCATATACAATTTTTTCCTCTTCAAATTCTTCGATAATCCCACTGATGTCACCAAAATGTTACGAATTTCTCTTTAAATTAATCACTTCTCCAATTCAAACACGTTTATTAATACTCTACAACTCGTCGATCTTAACTTTATAACATTCAAATCACAACTAACTCTATCCTAGCAACAACATCAGTATTTATAAATTTTACATGTTCTCGAAAATTCGTTTGACATCTAGAATATTTAATATGTCATTCCATACAATTCTTTACTAACAGCTAGTGTATAAACTAAATAGACTAAATATGTAAACTATAAAACTTAATAAATGTCAGCTGTCACAAATGTCACTTTTACAAATGTCACAATATCATATGCTTAAGATGCTTGAAACAAAAATATAGTAACACTATGACTGTGAACGTTTCAGATACATTACATTCTATATTATTTAAAACGTTAAAATATAATTTAAGAATTATACATATAAGTTTTTCGTTATACTTAGGTAGTACTCATACTACTCATACGTGTATCACAGAATATACAATATGTATAGTATATATAGAGTAGGTATGGTTAAGAATATGATTACTTATAATATTATTGGATAGTAACTTCTGTGACATAATATTAGGACATGCCCACATTCGAATTCGAGATGTGATTTACTCACTTTTTGCATTTTTTATTTTAAAATGAGGCTATCGGTGTTTTTTTAATAATAACAATTAAAAATAAAGGAAATGTGAAGAATATAACAATTATCACTATTAATAGCATCATTAATAATATCATTTCTATAACACTCTAGTGAAAATTCAACCGATTTGTTAGTTTATTTTATAGAAGTTATAAGCAAGTCTTAAAAAACGCTAAATAACTACTAAATATAGGGAACGCTAATAGAGATGGATTCGGGATTTAATTCTACATTAAAATGTAAAATAAAATTTAGGGTACCGTATTTAAAAATATTGAGTATGGATGGTTTACAGTTGGGCTAAATGGTAGTTCTTTTTTAAACACCCTGTACGTAATTGAGAAACAATAATAACATTGTTGCATAGCTTTATGGTTCTACTGACGACAGTGCTAATACTGATACTTGATTTTCTAAAATGACCACTACAAATAGTTTCAAAAGTTATGGCGCTAATGAACAAAATTTGAAAAAAACCGGAAATAACTCAAAATCGGTAAAAGATAGGTATAGGAAAATCCCATGAAAGTCAACCTAAATTAACGCGTAGAATCGAAATCTGAAATAGAAAAGGTACCATTCTATTTAAAATAAAGAAATTTCCAAAGTCCAGATTTTCAAATATCATATTGTTTACTCAAGTCTAATACATACGCAATATCGAGCGCCCTGTTTAAATCAAGAATTTGACCGCGATGATAGGTACACAATAATACCTACCTTCCGGAAAGATACTCAATTTTCCGTAAAATAGACTAATAACCACCTCTCTACTCACATACCACTCACTATTTTACTATCGGTTAACATCAGGCGACGCAATCTATATTGTTTTAAAGTTAACACCTGAAAAACTATACTAATGTATGTAAGATAACCTTTTGTCGCAAAAAAAATGCCTAACCAATACTAATTATTTAAAACTTTGATAACAACATTTTTCTTAAGATACTCCAAGGTCTGGGTACAGGAGGCTAGAAGATCAATGACAAGCTTAACCTCTCCCTGTATAAAGACACTTAACAATATATGTTATGTAGTATGACGAATATTCCCCACCAGTGATACAGGTAGATTCTCTTCGGTTAGAACTTTATTGACAACGTGAAGAAATTCTTTCCAGTTAGAAAGAATAGGTAGGTTAATGTGTTAACTGAAGAAAAAATGGTAAAAAATAGAGGTAAAACATTTACAGACACATTTTACGCAAGTATCGTAGGTGTATTCAAAATACTAGACACAACTAATAAAGAGACATCCAAAAAAAAACGTCATCAACTCTGGCTATGGACGAGAGAGATGGAAATAGCGGTCATGTCTGAGCTTTTCGGTTATGTCAAACATTTGACAAGTGACTGTCACAGTTTGTAAAATAAACAAGAGCTGTCATATGATGTGACAGTCTTGACAAGTAAATAAGGTTATAAATTCTATTAAGAATATAAATCTCTTTTTTTCCCGGCCAACTTTGATGACGTTTTTTTTTTGGATGGCTCGTTATTTCTGTTGTTATTAGAATACAGGAGTACGAACTACTGTCTAATATAGCAATTAGCGACAAGATCAAAGAATACAGCTACCAGTTAGACAATTGTTGGTTTTGAAAATAAAAATGTTGAGACTGTTGAGTTGTCACTGATTGATATTGTAACGAGACGTCAGAGGATGACTCAGCGACATCTAACCGTCTTGCGAAAGCCTGTCGAGCCTTCCGCGTAGTGGAAACTTCGAGTTCTTTCTAGCCGGTCCATCCAGAAGAATGCCCGAATATACGCGTACAGGCTAAGAGAAGATATAAAGGCATACCAACGAGGCGTTGGACAGTTTAGTTTTGAAATAAATTTACGACGGCGCGAGCTTCATAAAATATTCGAACATAAATTGTACATAAATAAATTAGTTTTAATTTAGTGTTTAATTCGTATTTGTATTTTTTAAATAGTATCAGTTAACAGTTATATTAATTAATTATCTACATACTAACTAAACAAATGGGGATGCGGGCGTATTATCTGCATGAAAACAAGTCCAATTCCGGGGTTGGGACGTGTGGAAGGAAACACAAGCCCTAATTACTTAAACAGGCCGGCATTGAATAAAAAAAATACTCTAATTAAAAATTTATTTAATTTACTCTTTACTTTAACAAGAATTGTATGTACTTTAACAAGAATTCACATATGTGAAGATGGCGACGACTTTTGGGAACAAACGAAAAATTCTACACTGTCGCACAGTTTTCGCCCTAAAAACGTTTGTGCCACTTACCGTTTCGTTTGTTCCCTTCTGTAAAAAAAAAAAAACAATTATGCACAGTCACAAATTTTCAGAATTGCTATTTTTCAATCGAAAACACGTCTAGTGGAACCGATTGTTCACTGTTTGTTCCAGTTTATGCCACAAAAGTTTTTCGTTTGTTCCCCTCCCCTTCACAAATTAGAAGGGTAGGGAGGTTACTACATAATTTTAAATATTATATAACGTAAGATATTTGGTTTATTTGTTTTTATATCTATTTTGTATTATTACTACACGTCCACGTCATTGTCTATGTACATTTAAAACAAAAAAAAAGGGTCTTTCGTGGAATTGAACGTTCAATAATTAGAACTTAATAAATAAAGAGCGGCGACCTATAACAGGGTGGTATTCAGGATCAACAAACACATTCAAAATCATATCAATTCATATATTACTTTAGTGGAACATACTTTACAACAATTGTTACAACTACAAAAAAAATATATATAACTGAAATTATACAGGAGGATAAGGAAAACGTAAGTTGATTGGTGCGATAACGCGTCGATTTAATAAAAGTGTAAATATATAAAATATATACAAACTTTATGTAGAAAGTTTAATTTCACTCAATTCGCCAATTCAATGAAAGTTATTTGCAAAATTTAAAAACAGCGTTATTTATTTTTTCAGAATTTTTTTTAAACTAATGAAAATTTTGGAAATCTGAATGCGTCACCTACATGCACCATAAAAAGGGGTAATTTTTGTCTAATTTAAACGATCTCGTTATCTTGCAGTTTAGAGGTTACCAATGCAATCGGATCGAAAAACTGGTCACCCTGTATATTGTTATTTATTATTATATTATAACGACTATTGAAAAATATGTTTCAATTAAGCATTCCAAGAAAAGGTGTGATCGTAAATACATTGTTTATGACGATCCTTAATACAACCCTGTTAGCCGAATAATTCAAAACATTCTAAGAATTGCTGTGATCTTAAATGCATTGTTATGATGATCCTGAATACGACCCTGTTAATGGAGTAGGTTGACGTTCTTCACCTATAAATGCTTATCTATTTTTATTTCACAAAGTTTTACTACTTTGCCACTAAAATTTTCACAGATTTTCATGTATTGTCAACAAAAACATTTTTACTTAAGTATACTCAAATAAGCCAAAAATTCATGTTAATAATAAGTTGGCTCTAAAAAAATTAGTCGTTATTGTTGATTGTACTATTACGTTATTGTTTATGAAACTTTTAACAAATTAAAACCAAAGAACATTGTAAATATATGTACAAAAAAAAAGTATTTTATACAAAAAATTATAAAACCGAATACTCAAAGTTATCTTGCGCTTCCTAGCATGTTTCTTGTTAGTCACGTCTGAAGCATCTCTTGTAATGGTCCAGTAGTAGTCGACCAACAACTCAGAATTTCGTTTTCCTTTTTCTCCATATTTAAAATGTTCTAGTGAAATATCGCCCCTATATCTAAAGAATTCAGATGTGAATCCAGGAAACGTATTTTATTTTTAGTGGCATATTACATCTTAAGTTCTAGTAGCATGAAAGAAGATACTCAATAAAATATCTGTAGTTTTCAGCTCTTTTATTACCAAGAAAATTTGTTGTAGCCTATTTAAAGTAAATTCAAGCATTTTTCACCACTTTTAACTACTGCATCGAATTCTATGTCCCTAAGAAGGTTTTTGATTTGGGATCCCACAAAAGGGGTCCTTCGTTCGTTTTAGCTTCACTGATTCTAGAAAACTGTTGTTTAAGGTAGCTAAGAACCTTCTTTATATATGGCCTTTACCAAATTTTTTCATAAGGCCCAGTTTTATATATGCCTATTGTAATGCTGTGATCATGCTCAACTGCTCCAGTTACAGAGAAAACAAAAGTATTCGCTGTATTCCGCATAAAATGCATACCAAGCAAAATTAAAACAACTTGAAGTCTCCACAAATTTTTCCTTCGTAATTAAAGATAGATGGATATAAGGCTACGGTTACTATGGATGCGACTTCTGACGAAATCTTGTTCTGACGAGTACGTCCGAAATCATCGTCAGAACAAGGTGGTTACACTACGCGCGTTTTCTGTACGTTTCTGGCTCCCAGCAAGACCAGTTTGCCAATCTTGACCAGTTTTATTTTCTAGAAAGTCCATTGGTTAAATTATTGTTGATGGGTGGTAGTAAATCAGAGCATGTTAACCCCTTATTTGCGACAAGAGACAATAAGGGAGAGTACCAAATGCTAATTTCAGATTTGTCGAACAGCCCGCAAAAGTTTTTCGAATATTTCAGAATGCGACCAACAACATTTGATTATATACTGAAGGAGATAGGAGAAAGAATTATACAAAGTACTCCAATTTTCGTGAATGTATTTCGGCAAAACAAAGACTGGCTGTAACTCTAAGGTAAGAAAAAATTAATTAAGTATTCAGTACTTAAAATTCCTATATTCAGTATATTCAGTACTTAATTTTTTGAACATGGAAATACAAACAAATGAAATACAATAAACATCAAAAACAAACAAATTGCACTTGCAATTTATTTATATGTCAGGGGTTGCACTTGAAAAGAACACTGCAAGGTCTTCATGTTGAGGAGTACTCCGTGGAGTTGCTGGTAGTGAACCACTTTCCCAACTTTCATTAGTAGACGAACCACACGCAGAAAACTATAATTACTTGTTGGTAACGAATGTTGATCTCTGAATCTCCCAAAAAGGATCCTCTTCGCATAACACTTGCTGGAGTTTAGTCCTCACCAACAGTTTTCTTTCTTCTGGTACTTTCCTCGAATATGGCAGTAAACTCATCAAAAAATGATAGTCTGGATCTTCGTTTAGAGAAGTTGAATTTATTTCCTTGAATATTTGTAATTTTTTTTCTTCGAGCATCATCAATTTATTAACCACATTTGCATTATTTATTTAGATTTTTTTTTTCGCCGGAGCAGCAAACTTTGGTGATGGCGTAGTTTCATTAATTGTGTTCTCAAGTGTATCGAGAGTTTGTGTTACTGATTGTGGTTCGTTTTCAGGGGGCTCAGGAGAAAAATTACCAGTTGAATCCTGGGTGTCTTCATCAAATGTTGTCTCTGTGCTCTCGTTTGTCTCGCCCGGGACATTGCCCTGCAAGTTTCTTTTTTGAAATTGGTCCTTCAAAAACCCCATGCTTTTAAAATAGGGCCACCTAGACTCTTTGATGTTTCCTCCTTCATCCCCACTCCGTTTTTTAGGATACTTGCTCAATTCCTTACGAAACGTGTCTCGCCAACCCGCCACTTAGTTTTGGCTGCTTCACCTGAAATTAGTGGAAAAGACCAATTAATAACTGTTTTTAATTGTAACGCATTGTTAGGTTTATGTTTTGAATTACTACTTAAATGGATTTTTTTTGTATAGTATTTGCGTATTAATTACAGATTTTTATCAACTGGGATGTCATTCCGAGCACTGAGCTTCTCCTATAGAATTTCACATTGTGCTATTCGGAATATAGTTTACGAAACATGCCAAGCTATATGGGAGGGTTTCTGTGATATACATATGTCTCTGCCTACTACAGAGGAATGGAAAACCATCGCTAATGACTTCCACAAAAAATGGAATTTCCCTAACTGCGTAGGTTGTATAGACGGGAAACATATTCGCATGAAATGCCCTAAACAAACAGGGTCGATGTATTTATTATAAGGGCTATTTTTCTGTTGTATTGCAAGGGATAGCTGATGCAAACTACAAGTTCATTGCTGTTGAAGTTGGGGCTTACGGTAAGCAAAGCGATGGAGGAACCTTTTCAGATTCAAATGTGTATCAACGGTTAGAAGCGAACACTTTCAACATACCAAGCAATGACAATATTCCGTCAACCGACATTTTAGCACCCTTTGTTTTGTTGGGTGATGATGCCTATCCTCTGAAAATGTATTTATTGAAACCATATTCAAAACTAAAACTTACTCCTGAAGAACGGATTTTTAATTATAGATTATCAAGAGCTAGACGTTGCGTGGAATGTGCCTTTGGTATACTTGTGGCAAAGTGGAGATGTTTAAAAACTGAATTACAAATAGATCCAGATAAAGTAGACATGGTAGTTAAATGCGTTTGTCTTTTACACAACTTAATCATCGATGTAGAAGGTCTTACTTCCCTTGATATTCCAGAGATGGAATTTGAACCCCTACACAATGTGCCAGTTTCTAGGAGATATAATCATTACGGAAGAAACGCTAATGAGGCTAGAGAAATCTTGAAGAAGTATTTTGTGAGTTCAGCAGGTGAAATTCCGTTTCAATACAACTTACTGTTATAATCTAAAGCTCTACAAGTCATGTTCTTGACTCATATAAATGTAAACATTACTTTCAATTGCTATACAAATGCCATTACTTATGTTAACTATACATCAAAATATGTAATAAAAATGTTACTTACTGCTAGTGTTGATTTCTTGGGAAACTTTCTCCCACTTTTGCCGAGAAATATCTCTGTTATGATAGTTTTTATCTTTCATGTCCCACAAACACCTATTCCCAAACACAAGAGTTATCAATTTTTCTACATCCATGATGAAAACACCAAAACACTTACAATTGGCCGTCAGAACGCACGAGAAAATCAAACTCGTTTGAACGTTGGAATCGTTCTGACGACGTCGTGCGTGTTCTGACGAGCCAGTCGCTTCCAAAGTAAACACTCCCATTGGTAAACACGTATTTGTTTGTTCGGACGAATTCGTCAGAAGTCGTCAGAACAAGATTTCGTCAGAAGTCGCATCCATAGTAACCGTAGCCTAAGTAGTATTTACAACTACCATGGTCGTATGTACACCTTTTTTTATGGAGGGGAGTTTCACCTAATCAATGGCGGCTAGGTGAAAACAGGTGGAAAACTCCGCAGGCGAAACATTTTTGGGGCCTCACCCAAAGGACCCCGCGGATATTTTATGGAAAATGAAGTTTTCAGCAATTAAAGAATGCATCCCCAAATTCTGTTTTATATCTGTATCAAAACCACGAGATTTTGATTCCGAATATTGTGATCGAGGTTTATAATTTATTTTGAAGGATAATGAATTTAAGGTTATTTCATAATTATCTTTTTTAGGAAAAGAGAATATATAAAAAAAAACATAAGGTCGAAATTGAAAAAGATTAAATTACTTCTCCCTAACAAAGAATATATTAACCTTCATTTGACCTTTTAAAGTCAATCTGACTTCACTTGTCACTTTCATTTTCACTGTTCACATTCTTTATCATAGATTTAAATCCTTTATAGATTTTTGGTGTCGAAATAGGTTACTTTGTATTGTATAAAAATATGTTTTGGAAAAAAAATGATTTAAGCAAATTCATGACCTCGATGAGTTCTTGACCTCGATCACAAGATTCGGAATTCCAAATAATATGATAACAGGATTTGGGGATGCATTTTTTAACTGTTGAGAACTCGTAAACGGCCCATGTCCGGAAAATGGTAACATTAAGACTTTTTATCAGCAACCCGACAACTACAACATATTTAAAATTGAGCAAATTTAACCGAAACCAAATTTTCATATAATAAATAGAAGAAAAAGAACCTGCAGGAGTTTTCAAGATAAGTATATCGATTTGATGTTGGGCTTTTTGTGTGTTTTGCTGTAGCACATAGTTAATGACCTCTATATGTATGTTTGTGGTTTGTATGTCATACATGCATACGTCAATATGCATGTATGTATACCATATGTATTCTGATAGTAGTAGTCCACCAAGAAAAGGGAAAGGCAGTAAGACCTAACTGGAAGATATAATAAGACCGATGTAAATGACTACACTTTTCAGACGCGTCTCACTCAGCAGACGGATCAGTGATTACTCTTATGCCGCATCAAAATGTGCGAAATAAATTTGGGTGGATTTTTAATAAAACTGTCAGATTTTGATAAAAGTTTCGGATAAATATCTACATTTGTTTTGATAAAAACATTTAAAACAAATATAGATATAAATAACTGACGACAAATTACACATTTGTCGTTCTATTTGACTTCACATGGATCAAAAACTGAAGTAAGGTAAGGTAACTCATCTCAGTTAAATTTTTCCTCAGTTGTGTGTCAAATCATAAGCAGCTTTTGTGACAAGAAACTGTTTGTTCGTGACGCCACATGTTTCTATCACTTGCGGAAAGATCAAAGGGGTAAACAAAGTTGCTGAAATACAGGTGTGACGTGTGTTCCCTGTTTCTGAAACTTACCTGGAAGTTCTAAAAAGATACATTAAGAATGATAAGGATCACCTATGACCAAAAAAAGGTAACTATCAAACGTTCTTGGGGACTTATAGCCATTCCGTAGTTTGTATTCGGTATTTTTTCTCTTTGCGTATCATCTCAATACAGTGTATTAAAATATAACTTGAACATACTAGCAGCACGTCGTGGTCATCCATTTTTGCAAATAAATAAATGACAATGTTGTCTTGCTATGGACACTCGTGTTTCTGAAACAATGTTCCTTAAAAGTATTACAGGAATAGGTATTTGTAATTTTGTTCCCCTTGTGTGCATATATTTTTTTTTTTTTCTTCTTCTTCTACACTCTTACGACTAGCAACAACATGCAACAAAATTGTTGAACAACGTTCTCTGTTTCTTAATGGTGCTTTGGTGTGGACTAGTAGTGACTTACAAAGAGATGTATGAGTTACGACAAAAAAAATACGATTTGAAAAAAAAGTTGGAGGTGGCACTGCGGGGGCGGCTTTACCGAGGGCGGTATTTTTAATGCTGGTTAACACTTCTACCAGAAATTTACCTCGCTTTTGTTGCACTGTGATATCTTTATTACTAGACGAGTTAGGCTTGTATTACTCTGTGACATCCAATATATAGAGACATCCAAAAAAAACGTCATCAAAGTTGGCCGAGAAAAAAAAGACGTATTTCTATTCTTAATCGAATTTATAACATTATTTACTTGTCAAAACTGTCACATCATATGACAGCCATTGTTTATTTTACAAATTGTGACTGCTACTTGTCAAAAGTTTGACATAACCGAAAAGCTTAGACATGATCGCTATTTCCATCTCTCTCGTTCATAACCAGAGTTGATGACGTTTTTTTTTGGATGTCTATATTTATATACATACTTATGTGCGTACAGGGTTGTTACCTGAAAAAGAAAAAAAAAAAATCCAAGGGGTTCAAATCTGGACTTCTTGCAGGCCAGTGGATATGACCCCTCTGACCGATCCATAAGCGGTACTTCTGAGTTAAAAAGTTACATACGTTTTAAGTGTTGTGTGGTGGAGCCCCATCCTGTTGCCATATTATATTTTCACGATGTAACAAGGGCATATTGTCTAACAATTCCTCTATACTCGTCCAACCGGGGCACGGGTAGCCGAGTGGGTTAAAGCACCGTCTTTCCAGTCGCGATACCTCTGTGCGCGTTGTTCGAGTCCCGGCCGGGGAAGAGGATTTTTAATTGTCTAGCTTTCTCTGTCAGGACTTGATATGCAACCACTAATACACTAGTATAGGTGTGGATGCATAGATGGCAATCCAATCGCACATGCCCTAGATTTGGTAATGTTTTGAGTTTTCTGGGTTTCCTCAGAACTGTAAAGCAAATGTGTTACCGAAATAATCTTAAGTCGCTCCCAGTGCCCAATGGCAAATAATAATAATAGCCACTCCTTCCCGCACAAATCCCTGAGAGGACCTAAGGGGTTACTGAGTAATTATAGGGTGAGTATTATTATTATTATTATTAACATGTTCAGATACGCTTCCCCTGTTAAACTGCGTTCAATAAAGATAGGCCTTAATATTTTATTTTTATGTATTCCACATCATACGTTCACCGTAAAACGTCCCTGTTTTTTTATTTTGTGACAGACACGAAGATTTTCGCTCGCCCAGTGACGGCTATTTTTTTCCTGTTAAGCACACCTGATGTGGAAAATGTAGATTCGTCCGTAAATAATATGTTGTTTATGAAAAGGTTGTTTTCATTGTGTCTGTTAACCATTTCTTGGCACAATTGTAGTTTAAATTCACGATCTCGTGCAAAAATTTTTTGACCGGGCAATATACGATATGGTTTGTAATGATGTTTTTTTTTAATACCTTGACAATACTGGTGCTGGATATATTAAAATATCTTGTAGCATTTGTAGTGGAATTTCTAGGATTTTCTGTGAAATACAATATATTGAGTTCTACTTCTTCAGTTATAACAATATTTGGTTTATTTCTTTTGCGATTTCTAAGATTGTCACTATGTTGAAACTTGTGAAAAAGTTTTTTGAATGTATTTTTTGAAGGTATTATTGAAAGGTTATATTTAAGATAGAAATACGCCTTTTTTTGTTCGGCCAACTTTGATGACATTATGGATCGCTCGTTTGTATTTCTGTTCATTTACAATCTTTTGCCAGCTAGCCAACCAAACTGTAAATATGTATCACTTCGCACAGTTTTTTCAATAACAACAATAATAATTTATTTGTCACTTATGCTATGATTAGAAATATATGTGGCCGTCAAAAACACAATGTATTACTATGAGTAATTACTATTACTTATAGCAAGGACATAGATATCATATTAAAAACTTTTTACACAAATGCATACCCTATATAGACATTTTAGTATCATACTAAACTAATACAATCAACTAATTTTTATCGGTTTATAAAATCATATATAGAATAAAAACATTTGGCGATTAAAAACTTTTATAAATGCAACTTAAATTATGTTTGAGTCTCCTCTTTGATACGCATTGGAATTTTAGCATACATTTTAATGCCTGAGTAATAAGGTGATTTCTCATTCAAGACGCTTTTATGTAAGGCGACGTCTAACATGCCCCCGTATTGGGCATGTATTGCCCATGTATTGCCCATGTATTGCGTGTTATAGTTATGGTAAAAGTCATTAGTTTTAAATAATGTAATATTTTGCCTAACAAATGTTGCCACTTTATATACAGTGTGGAACAGCCAAATGGAATAATCCTGAGACACACAAAAAAAAAAAAAAAAAAAAAAAAAAAAAAAAAAAAATAAATTCAACCCCTTCAGGTGACAGCTACAACCCCTAAATTTTCAAATTGGAAGTGGGGCTTGTGATACTTCATTTGAAAGATCTTTTCATTCTCTATTCAAAACTGTTATGGTTTTAAATTTTATTGCAGGAATTAATAAGAAAAAAAAGATAAATTTCTCCTGCGTAGGAAATTCGTTACATTAAAATAAAACTTTTATAAGTAACACTATTTGTCAATTTTATATTCTGAAATGTTAATAATAACAAAAAATAAATGTCTGTAATTGCCGACATTTCCTACTACTCGTATAACATAAAAACTTACTAATAAATATGTACAATTTTTTGCTTGACAATCGAACGACAAAAACGAACAAAACCCTGAGAAAGTTAATGTTTGGGCAGGAATAATTGGAGAAAATTTCATTGGTCTCTTCTTCATTGACGGCAGTTTGAATGGAGAAACTTATTTAGCGCTGCTCCAAAATAACGTTGTACCGACTATGGCAAACTTGTATCCAGCTGAAGGAAACCCACAACTTCCAGGTAATGCAATATGGTTTTAGCAGGATGGTGCACCAGCACATTACGAAGTCAATGTCCGGCAATATCTCCACACAATCTTTACAAATCACTGGATAGGGAGACGTGGTTCTGTAGAATGGCCTGCACGATCACCTGATCTCACGCCGTTAAACTTCTTCCTATGGGGATATGTAAAAAGTATGGCCTACAAAACCAAACCCGACGATTTAGCTGGCTTAAGAAGAAGAATAACACCTTCAATTATGTCGATTACCCCGCAGATGTTAACTAACGTTAGAAGACATTTCTATTTACGTCTAGGATGCTGCCAAGATGCTGGAGACATGCATTTCATACATCTGCTGCATTAATAATGATTTGTTTTTTAATGTAACGAATTTCCTACGCTGGAGAAACTTTTTTGTTCTTGTTAATTTCTGCAATAAAATTTAAAACCATAGCAGTTTTGAATAGAGAATGAAAATACCTTTCAAATGAAGTATCACAAGCCCCTACTTCCAATTTGAAAATTTAGGGGTTGTAGCTGTCACCGGAAGGGGGTTGAATTTAAGGATGACATTTTTGCGTCGCAAGATATCATTTTAGAATTAGAAATTGAAGTGTCTCATAATTTTATAAAACAATGCAAAATAATGGAGCTACTGAATCTATTCCATTTGGCTGTTCCACACTGTATAGATATACATAGAAGGAAAGTCAAGATTTTATTATCGATAAAACAATTTTACAGGTTTTTTTAGTATTATCCATATTAAAACAACGATTAAAATAAAATTCGGGGAAATTTTCGAAAAACGGGTCCGCGCCGCCGCGCCTCTGTGCCCGCGACCGAATTAGGTCGGAGCGTGCGGAGTGAGCGAGCAGAGAGCGCGAACCGGAAGGCGCAAAACGACCAGCATCCCCGTAAGGACTTATTGATCAGAAAGTGTGTGCGATCCCGTCTCCACGCCCGGCGCGCCGCGAAAATGTCACCGCTCGCACCTCGACGCGTCGCGACGGCCCAAAATACCACGTAACCGGCGTGCCCGCGACAGTGATGTGAGGCCGGAAGATGGCCACGTCGAGTGACGGTGCGGCAGACGCCCATGCCACGGGGCTCGTAGAGAGGCGAAAGTCGCCGTGCGTTCGCCTGGACCATTGCCGTGCTGAGGAAATCCGAAACGTCGCACCGTGTACCTGATCAGAACGCGGCCGGATCCTCGGTCTTGTTCCCTTCAAACAGTTCAAGCTAACTTCCGATCAAATCGCACAAATCTAGACGTATCCTAAACACAAAACAAATTATACATAAACGTTCGAACCCCCCGTTGTGATAATAGTATATGTACTGAGACGGATTTTTGTTCGCCGTGTTCATTTTTTAACACAGTACGTATGTATGTATTCTATCAGATTTATATTTTTTTCGGCGTTTCTGCGGCCTGTGCGCCCATTGACAGAACACGCCTAAAACAGATGATCTTGGCCTACATTGTGCCCTTACTGTTACCTATGTCAACCCTCACGAGGGCCCTATCTAATGGGGTGTATTACACCTCGAACAATATTCGGACACTGGTGTTTGCTGCTAATCAATCAATGATTATCCGTGTTGCCCGTGGTGGTCGATAGTTTTTCCATAGGCAGCCAAATTCGGGATAATAAAAATAACCATATTTATCGCTCAATCTATCAATGAAAAAATAACGAACGGTCATGTTTAAAAATATTTTCTCGTATCCCAAGAGAAAAAAATGACATAAACACCAGAACGTGCATATACAATGTAGGTATTTGCTTTTTTTACATATGGTATTCCAATAAGTAAAAAATACACGAATCAACCTGTCAAAATTAATTAGGTACATGAACACAATATGAATATAATTATGTACTAATATATGAATCTATATAGGATTGCTAAAAAAGTCTAGAAACGATGCAGTCATATAAAACTACCGAAATTAGAAGTTAGGACATTTAATTTTGTCGGTATATACATTAATTCACTTGTTTTTATACATGGAACTTTCCTTTTTTTATGGAAATATACACATCAATCAATTTTTTAGCCATTCAAGAAGAATTTAGCGATATAAAGGTGTTTATAAATTAAAACAAAATAAAAATATTTTGTTTATAAAAAAAAATTATTTTAAAAAATTAAAATAAATCACAGGGTGTTTGATTTGTTATTACGTAAAGGAATAAAGTGGTTCAGTCAAGAGTTACGTGAGATGCGAACAGTAATGCCGTATAGTAAAAAATTCTTTAATCAAAATAAATCCGAGCATAATTAGTATATCTATTGTGAAAATAAGAGGAAATATAAAAAAAGCTTTAAAATATGAAAAAAGTAAAACATATGAGAAATATATTTTAATGTCACACAATAAAAGTAAAACTATTTGCCATTTAGTAAACAGTGAGAGGAACAAAAAAAACTCGTATATAAAAACCTCCCTCACTCCTCATGAGTTTAATATGTTCTTTATGTCTGTTTCTAACATTTCAATGTCAATAAACAACCCTACGGTTGATCCATTAGTATACCTAAGTAAAGTTCAGAAACCATTATGTTAGTTTTTTATGGGTCCAATTTTGGAATCGGATGTTAAAAAAGCCATACTTTAGTTAAAGCACTTGCATGGGTTAGATTTCTATGGACTAAATAGTTTTATGATAAAGGTTTATCTAGTCTCTACCAGAACCACTAACTCTATTATTTAATAAATGCGTTGAGGAAGGTAAGTGGCCTGACGCATTAAAAATAACAAAACTTTTACCTTTACATAAGAAGGGAATTTCGATTTACCTGAACTAATTATAAAGCCTAGATTGGTGTCTTACATTGAGAATAAACATATTTTTTCAAATTCTCAATATGGTTTCAGAAAAAATAAATATACCATTAAAGCTGTATTGGCAATGATTGGGGACATCATTGTGGGATTTGATGAGACCACAAACACAACGACTACGTTCTGTGATCTCACCAAGGCCTTCGACTGTGTAAATATCAATATCTTATTCATCTAGCTTGAGTATTTTTATAAGACACAATGTGTTAAATTTATTTGAATCTTACTTGACGATTCGTATGTATGTGTGAACGGAAATGAGTCAGGATTGTTAAACATAGAACATGGGGTTCCCCAAGGTTCAGTCTTGGGGCCCGTTCTCTTCTTACTTTATATTAATGATCGCTATCGAAATTGGATCTTGTATATTATTTGCAGATGACACTACCCTACTTAATTGAGATGATTCATCCGTAAATAAGCAAATTGTAGATTCGATTAGTGAATGGTTTTCGGTTAACAAATTAAAACTCAATGAAACCAAAACTCAAAATATGTATTTCACGTCAGATAAAAGAGTACACAAATCTAATCCTGTAAAGTTATTGGGTATTATCTTAGATAGTAATTTAAGTTGGTCGTGTCATATAGACTATCTTTGTGCCAAGTTGTCATCAGATTTTCTGCATGCGTCAATTAAGTCAAACATTGTCATCAAATATATTGCGTACAGTTTATTTCTAAATACACTAACATCCACATATCCGAACATCACTTATGGTATTACATTATGGGCAATCCAACTTGTACTGATTGGTTGGGGGGAGGGGGGAACCCGGCCCCCAAAGGGGGGAAAGGGGGAGAAGGGGAAAAAAGGGGGAAAAAACGGGGAAAAACCTTGGGGAAAAAGGGGGGAGGGGGGGGGGGGGGGGCACAAACCGGGCCAACCCCTCCCATTTTTTTTTTTTTAGGGGAAAAAAAGGGGTTTTTTTAAAAAAAGGGGGCCGGGGAGGGGAGAAAAAAAAGGATTTGAAAAAAAAGAGGAGTTGAAAAAAAAAAAAAGAAAAAAAAACACATTTTTTGGGGGGGGGGGGAAAAACCAGTTCGGGGGAAGGGGAAGGGTTCAACGGGGGGGGGGCCCCTGGAAAAAAAAAAGAAAAAGATGGTTTGTTTTGGAGGGGAAGGGAAAAAAAAAAAAGGGTTTTGTGAAGGAGGGGAAGAAAAAAGGGAAAGGGAAAAAAAAAGAAAAAAAAAATAAAGAAAGAGAAAAAAAAATCTGGCTCCCCCTCCCCCTCCCGGTTTGTTTTTGAAAAAGAAATTTTTTTTATGAACGTTTATTTTTTGGATTAGAAAAGGGGGAAAAGAAAGGGGAAGGGGGGGGGGGGGGGGGGGGGGGGGGGGGGGGGGGGGGGGGGGGGGGGGGGGGAAGGGGGGGGGGAGGGTGACAAAAGTCATAAAGTAATTGTACTTCAAAAAGCAGCAATTAGAAGTATTAAGGATGTAACATGTCGTACTTCCTGTAAAAATTTTTTTAAAAAAACATTGCATCTTACCTTTACCCTGCGTGTACATATTTGAGATTTTGTTATATATACATGAAAAAAATTGTAGATTTGTTAAAAATGCAGAATTCCACTCTTACAATACAAGTCAAGGCATGCTGAAAATCTGGTTACAGAGTATTCAAGGATTAGTGTCACACACAAAAATAAGACTGATGTTGCTTTGTACAATCGCTTAACAAATCATTTTAGTAATATCGACATTAGACATATGAACATAAATTATTTTCATAAATTTGTTAAAAAAAAATTATTAGAACATTGCTTTTATGATGTGCAGGATTACATTGACTTAACTAATTTCACCATGTCCTAGATTTTCAAATGTTTTAGATTTTATACATTAGAATTAAGACTCAAATGTACTATTATATGTAAAGTAGCCAATAAATATAATAATAATATAATAATAATAATATTCTTTACAACTAATATTTTCCATTGTCACCAAATATTCATGTCTGGTTCTGGTAATTATAACGTACCAAAATTAGAAGCCCTAGTTTTTTTTGGCACCGTTTCCAGACTGTTTAGCACAGCTGTTATAGGATGGACCATTTTATATGTTTTAGAGTGTCTCGGAAAAAGATAAGAAAATATAAAAAATTGGATGCAATTATTGAAACTTACAACCACCAAAATAGATCACTGCTATCTCGATCAGATTTAGTGCTACAGGGGGTTATCAGATTTTGCTGTTTTTAAAATGTCCGACAATTTATTTATTGTAGCAAATATGAAGAAATAATGCAGAATTCTGTTAACACTTTTCTATAGAATCCTTAAGCGTAATGACATCTTTATTGTTTAAATTACATTCTATAATACAAATTTTATTTTTTCATGGACATCCTTTATTTGTTTACGCATTTTTTTGCTCTACATATTTTTTTAAGATTATGTTATTATTGACATAAATGCCATAAGCAAAAAAAAGAGTTTTATTGAAAGTACTACTTTGTCAATGTGTTGCCTATGTAAATTATCTTGTTATTACTTCTCCATAATTATAATAAAATATCAAAGACTGCATTAAATGTTTAGTGCAGTTGTCCATTTTTATCTATATATAAAATAAATATAATAGCGACTGGCGCCGTGTTCGACATCACTATTAACGGCACTCGGTGTATTTTGCCATGGCATTTTTTGCACCTCACATTTCGTTTAAGAATATATAACATTATTGATATAAAGTCATACATAAGAAAACAAAAATATTTTGTTGAACGTACTAACTATATTAACTAACTAACTAATTTTATCAACCTATTAACTAATTGACACTGTCTTCACACGCCACTACTAATTTCGCCATACACGCGTTTCGAGTATGAATATTGGTTGCGCTTCATATGGTCGCAACCAAACTTTCTTGCAACTCTTCTAAGCTTCTATTATTCCAACCAATATTATTCTATCGTGCCAACTTCGCAGTTTTTATTTTTGATAACGCCATTAATACACTGATAAATTAGAACATTCAAATTTTCAAGTTTTTTTGCTCATTTATGACATATATATCAATAATACTTACCGTATGTTATTGATATCAACCAAATGTCCATAAAAAACGTCGAAAATGTTTTTGTAGAGTACCGATACGATACATTTTTCTTCGAGACATATTTTTCCAACATGGATTTTGGTATTTAACAACGGTTAAGCTAATTTAATATTTATGCATATACTGATATTATTTTCCACTGATTGAGGCAATAGAAATGATCTGAAACGTCTATAGTGTTTTTAACTTTTCAGTCACATCTCTCTTATGTAGACCAAAACGTCGACTATGTTTTAAACGACAAAGAATACCGATTTAACTACATATATTCGTGAGATAAAAAATCATTTTTCTATATTTATTTTTAAAAATACGTGAGTCTTCATTTCTCCTTTGCAGAGATATTTAACTTATATGTAGCTACGAGTTTACACAATCCTGCAAATAAACTTGCTGTTCATTCTAAAAAGCAGACTAGGTGATCACTGATCACAGAGATTACACCAGTACCCAAAAAAAATCATCATCAAACAAAAACAATCATTTTGTCATTTATATGGTTGAGTCGAGAATCATGGTATAGAATAAAGAGTGAGATTGTGATTTTTTTTGTCACACATTACCATTTAGAGCTCAACAAAAACTCAGAGTGAATCCCGCAACCCTATAACCCCATGCCCTTAAATCCAATAACCCAATAGCGAAGAGTGAGCAACTTTAAGATTGAGCATTAAATAATCATCCCTCCTTTGAGTATGAAACTAGAAACCACGTATTTTGGGGATTCGTGAGCTATCTGCCTCAAAACAAGTAACGCCATAGCCATGAGGATCTGAGAGTCCTCCTGGCTATGGCCTCCTCCATGGAATCCTCCAACCAGATTTCTGAATGCATGCACGATAACTGGTTAAATGACCAAAGAAACTAGTAGAAAGATGGAAAATTAGTTCCACTTCCCCATTTCCTTTAGACAAGAAAGTGAGAAAGTTTTCTAGAAGCACTGGATCAAAAAAAATCTACGAGACCGAACCTATATTGAACCTTCATGTCATGATATGGAAGTTGAAGATAACGTTATGATTTGTAACTGTGTTATCAGTAAACCATGGCAAAATTTTTCTGCAAAATAAGAAAACTCCAATCATTGTGATTTTTTTTATTTTGCAGGTTTTGGACAGTAGATTACAAAAAAATTGGTCCGACACACGTTTAAGGTTTAAAGAGTGGGGGGGGAGACAAAAAAGAAAAAAACCGCATACCTCCAACTTTTCCCTGTCATTTAAAAAAAACCTTTCAAAACCCCTGAACCAATAACTTGAATTCTACTCACTTTTCATGGGCCCCGAGAGGGGGGGGGGGGGCCCCACCCAAAAAAAAAAAAAAAAAAAAAAAAAAAAAAAAAAAAAAAAAAAAAAAAAAAAAAAAAAAAAAAAAAAAAAAAAAAAAAAAAAAAAAAAAAAAAAAAAAAAAAAAAAAAAAAGGGGGGCAAAAGCAAAAAAAAAAAAAATTTTTTCAAAAAAAAAAAAAAAAAAAAAAAAAAAATAAAAAAAAAAAAAAAAAAAAAAAAAATATAAAAAAAAAAAAAAAAAAAAAAAGAAAAAAAAAAAAAAACAAAAAAAACAAAAAAAAAAAAAAAAAAAAAAAAAAAAAAAAAAAAAAAAAAAAAAAAAAAAAGGAAAAAAAAAAATAAAAAATGGGGGGGTGGGAAAAAGGAAATTTAGAGTTTTTGGGGGTGTAAAAATCGGAGTCTTGCGGTTATGGGGGTTCGACAGTTTAAGTTATGGGGTCATTGTGGAGTTTGAAAGCTTAGGTTATAGAGATATTGGGCATAAGAGCTTCAGTTTTAGAGTTGTCGGGCTCGAAAAATTGATTTTTGCATAGATGGGGGTCTAAAAGTTGAGGTTATGCGGTTATGAGGGTTTAAAATTTCAAGTTATGGGGTCACGGAGTTTTGAAAGTTTATGTTATAAGGTCAGGGGTGTTTAAAAGTTGGAGGTATGCGGTTATTGGAGCTTAAAAGCTTTAATTGTAAAGTTAATGGGATATGGGGTCCCTTATGGGGTGTCTCCCCCCCCCTCTCTAAACCTCAAACGTGTGTCGGACTAATTTCCCTTTAATCTACTGTCCAAAACCTGTAAAATAAAAAAAAATCGCAATGATAGAAAGTAAACTTAGGGCTAGTCAATATCGAAGACCAATTTCCTATTACACGTCCAACCTTAGGTGATTTGATCTCCAGAATGATTATTAAGTTTGAAGAAATGAAGTGAAGTTTATTGAATTTAAGAACCTTTGCTAACATATCTTTAAGCTATGGGAGTATTGAATTTGAGGTTGTCTGATAAAAAAAAAACTCCGAGATACGTCGGCTCTATAGTTCTATATACGAGTTACTGGTTTCAACGAGTTACTGGTGTGGGGTTGTTGAGTTTGAATTGTGACTATTAGACCCTCAATGTTATGAACTTATTGGGTTAAGGTTGTCCGATCCCCCTAGACACGTGGTTTCTAATTTCATACGTACATACCCCTGGACTATTCAGTTATTGAGTTTAAGGGTATGGAGTAATAGAGTTGTGGGGTTCACTCTGGGTTTCTGTTGACCCCTAAATCGTATCTTATTACTAGGGTTCGGAATGTTTGCCTTCTCGCGTGTTAAACTGCGTTAGACTATCCTGCCCTCCCGCACCGGGATGGAGTACTACTGCGCATCCGCGGGACCTGGCGCCTTGGCAGGATCGGTCAGTGGTGTACGTATGCAAGGACAAAATAAATACACACGTTTATAATTTACAAGAAGCTTAAAAAATACAGTTTATACTTTCATTATCATAGAGTTTTTTATAGTTCTGACCAGACGTTATAGAACTCATTTCCGAACCCTACTTATTACAAATATGTAACAATCTCTCTATTAAGCTATAAAATGACGAAATTGATGGTTTTAGACTGTTTTTTGAGGTTACGAACGAATTATGACGTAATAGCTTTAAACCAACTACGGATTCGGATTTAGCGACCGAAAAAACAAATGAGTAAAGGTGCAGATAATATTTTATTTAACACTACTGTAAATAAAACTTTATTTGTGTGTGTGGCAAGGTTAACGGTGTGCTAAATCAGTTATTTATCTAAATTTTTATGCCACATGAGGATCAAAACCACATGAGTGCAAAAATGCAATATAGGGTGTTCCTAATTGGTACATAGGTAAATTATGTTAAATCGACATGTTTTTTAATCCAGGAACACGCTGTTACATTTTACATAAGGTATATCATAAAAAATTTACCAGCGTGTTGGTATACATTTTTGCGGACATATATTTTCGACGGAAGATATTTTTATATTTTATCTCCCTCAAAATTTTAAAAGAGGTAATTAATTCGATACTTGATTCGTTTCTGGACCATAATTCTTAGACCAGATAGAATATCTTAAATCAGTACCATATTCTTTAATATATATAAATAAATCGACATGATTTCGATCCATGAACACCATTCAAGATTTCATTGTTTTAGTGTCTTTTTTGGAATTCCTGGTTTTGTAATCAATTGCATAGAATTAAATCGCTTGGCCATTCCATTTCTGACATTACATAGTCCAACTCTTGTAGAACCAGATATAGTTTGTAAAATTTTCTTAAAATCGATGAGCAGAGTTTCATACAGACTAAATCGGAATGAATCACAATGAATACTGAAGCACAAGAGTAATATGTATAATTCATAATGAAGATTTAAACAGAAGTATCATACAAGTAATTTAGCAAAAGAAATTATTGTACGAAGGATAACTATAAAATTGGATCAAGACTCGGACTATTAGATCAAGACTCGGACTATTAGGACTGTTAGAACTTTTGGACTATATCTGGTCTCATGTGGTGAAAAAATTTTGTCGGAAAATTCATTTTTAGCGGAACTACCTAGTCCTATTTTAAAGTTTAAGACTTGTAAACTATTGTCTCTTAGAGAAAATTTTAGAGGTGGCCTCTGCTACATGTTCTGAAACATTTCCAATTTATTTAACTTAATTAATTATTTTTCAAATTATTGACTTCAATAAAGTAAATTTTAGATTACTTCATGAACCTATTATTTCTGAAATTTTTTCTGAATATTACCTTGGTCAGTGTGATTTTGTGTCAACTATAAAACACTATTTATACTTTATTTATAATCACAGAAAATGATCGGTTATACATTATGTATAACCGATAATTATGTGTTTCAAAATCAGTATCTAAATGCTTTCAAAATGCAAGCAGTGTAGTTGTGCATACCGATACAGGATCTAACAATAGATTAGGTATTTAAGATTAATCACAAAATAATCCTCCCTATTTTTTTTATATAAACGGAACATTGTTTTCTAAACAGATTAAATGTTTATATTTGTTTAAATATTAACAGTTTAACTTAATACCTACAAAATATTCTGCATATAACGAGTTTAACAACAATACAGCTGTTTTTGTTTTATAACGAAATGATCCATATAGTTTAGAAGTTTTACTTATTACTATAGAAGTTTTACTTTTACTTTCTTAAACAAATGCAGTAATACTATTTAGATGGTAAAGTGAATCGTGGCTAGTTGCTAATTAAAATCAGAAAATCACTGGAGGGATACATTCAAGGAAAAAACACAAACAACTTATTTAATTATTAGACATAAATCATTGTTACTTGAGATTAAATTATCATTCTTCGTTTGTATTAGGTAATTTTTAAACGTGCAAGACTGTTTAATTGTAAATTTCTGTTTTTTTTTATTTTGAACAATGATGCTTTTTGCTTTTAGCTTATTATTGACCTAAAGTTTATAAGGATGTTATAAGTTGTGAAATTATTATTTTGAGTTTAGTACAATTAACGTTTAAAATAACAATCGGCTATTATTTTCTGATTCACTGTGGAAAAAAAAATTACCCATTTCAGACCCTACTTAAAAAAATTTATTCGAGTTCATTGAAAATTTAACCAATTTATATATGTTCTGTGAATGCCAAAATCATAACTTTAATTATTAATATTTTTACATTAATTTAAAATTATCATATTTTCACAATATTGAATGAAAGTTTGCATAATATAGACTGATAAGAATATTAACTACTGGAACTCTTAGAAAGTGATGTCTCGACATGACTATCCCATTTCATATTGCGGTCGAAATTTACACCTAAAGGTGCGTATTGATTTGCAACAGAATGCTCCGAACGAACCAAACGCGCCGCGCGCGCTGTAACAAACATTTGCGCGGACAATTCGGGCTGTTTGGAGTGTTTGCGGAGTTCGCTGCGTTCCCACCAGTAATCAGTGTTGTTTTTGTGTTCGTCGACATGGATGCTGATGATGTGATTGTAGCCGCTGGTGCTTTTTTTAATTATCAATGCGTTAACGAGCGTTAAAAAGAAGAGAAAAGAAAGAAAAATGTGGACAATACGCCTTTTTTTGCGACGTAAAAATATGGCCTTACTCAGTGACCTGGATTATATGCATTTGAAAAATTTTACGAGGATGGCTGCAGAAGACGTTGAGAATCTAATATGTCTAGTAGGTCCTAGAATAGCCAAGACTTTCCATTTTTTTTTGACATCATTTGGGGCGCATCCCATATTTTTGGCAATTACCGCCCACGCATCATGCTTTATAATTTTATTAAAATACAAGCCGTTTGTAGGATCCCATAATACAGGTTGCCTTTCAAACTGATCAATCAGCTCAAGGCATTTTTTCCCTGCTCCAGTCCATTTTCTTCGATAAATTACTTGTCCGTCAAGAACGGAACGCGACAAACACAGCACACATCGAACACAGCAAACGCACCAAACGTCCGTATCCACTAAGCACCAGCGAACGAATAATTCCCTTTGCGCAAATCGCGTTTACCGACAAACCTCCGGAAAATGTTCGGCGCATTCTGTTCTGTTTGGCGCAACGTACTGACTAGTCAAATTTGTTACAGCGCGCGCGGCGCGTTTGGTTCGTTCGGAGCATTCTGTTGCAAATGAATACGCACCTTAAGATTGTATGTGTCTGGCGCATATTACGATCTTGGAAGTCATTGCAATGGCTTTTATTAGATCGTTGCTGAAATAACATCGAACACGTTTTTTTCTTGATTTAGTGATACATTTTCTTTTCTGACCAGATCTTGCAACATTCGAGTATATTTTTTTTTGGTTTGTTGGATTTTAAGTCCGGGAATAAACAACACCTATTTGATTTTGCCAACGTTTCGAAGATTCATTTCTCCCTCTTCAGGGCTTAATCAATGTTGTTGTTACTGTCACATTAGGTGGTATGTTACGAACATTGGCAGTTCGATCTATATACATACATATATAATGACCGTAAAAAGATAAAAACAGAAACTATCTACAGAACAGGACAACACGCTTTTTGTATCAAAAAGCGTGTGGTCTCTGCCCGGACCTTAAATCCAACAAACCAAAAAACTAATAGAGAAGTTCGCCAAATTCCCAACAGATATGGAAAATGAATTCGAGTATATACTTGATTGAAGAAAGAGCTGTATCCTTATTTGGTTCAGTAATCAGAAAATTAGTATCGTCTGCTTAGCAAACCATGCACAAATTTGGAATATCGTTAAGATATGTTATCAGATCGTTGGCAAAGACAATATACAAAGATAATATAAAGGGGTCCCCGAACAGGTCCGTGAAGTACATCCTGAAAAGCAATGAGCGGTTTTCTTTTAACCTCAACAATCTATGTTTA
This sequence comes from Aromia moschata, assembly GCA_029963805.1. NCBI lineage: Eukaryota > Metazoa > Arthropoda > Insecta > Coleoptera > Cerambycidae > Aromia > Aromia moschata. The sequence continues at coordinate 30,298 of JAPWTK010000155.1, read as the reverse complement.
ATTTTCCAAGTAAGAATTTATCGTAATCGTAATCGGACCTCGAATGCCATATTTGCAGTTTTTTAATTAGCAACTCGCAGTCTAAATAGTCAAAATCACGAGAAAAATCGATTTAAATGGGCATCCAGAGCATATAAAGAGATTTTTTTGTTGTTTATTTGAACCCTGATAGTTCTTATGGTTGTTTATTCATATATATATTTTCTCGCAATTTACGAATATGGTTTAATTCCACAGTGGTCTTTTCCTGTTTTGTTATTAGTGCATTTGTTTCTTCTTCTCTTCTTGATAACTCCTCTAAGAGCATTGCATGGTCATGTTTTAATTTTTCTACATGCTTGTCTTTCATTTCTCGTGGTACAACAAACTCACTGATACTTTTTTTCCAGTAAACTAACACGGCCGTCCTAAACTCATTTTGTGAGACAAAACGAATTTTGCTTTTGTACTTCGGTAAACGGCACTTAGGAACTCGTGAACAGTTTACCCAATTATAGTACAAGAATGACTTGTTCTTACAACACTTAAAAGACGAGCTCTATGAATCCATGTTATCAACCTATTAGCATTCTACTTCTAGTTAGTATTTCTTATACTTTTTTATATCGTCTATAATGACAAAATTAAAGTTTAGACAGTGAGACGATCAACAATATACTACCAACGTAGATTATTCTGAAGATGACTAATACGACGCTAATTTGAGTGAAAATGAAAATAAATTCAGTTGTCAAGAAGAGAAAAGCCTTTAATTGCATTAATAATGTTATGACGCTAATCTCATTCTAAAAAAATGCAAAACTTTATCAATAAAATAAAAAATATAAATGTTGTACCTTTTGGAAAACCTAACCGCGGACATACTATATAACAGGTATAAGTAGCTATATTTTAATACGATTGTTTAACACTCCATGTGGTACCAGTAAAATTTACAGCGGTGTCAATGTATAGATATTATGAAGTGAACTATACGTACCTAAACCTGAACGTTTTTGTCGTTATTTTTTTTTGTGTAGATTAGCTTCTACATTATCAATTTTAATTCGATTTACGTTTCAAACTTGCTTGGTTTCCAAAAACTACGTACATAAATAAATCTTCCAACAAATATTTTCTAAAAATATGATTCTCTACGCCATAAACAATTTTGGAAGTTTTTTTGTCGCTGATTGTGATTTTTCTGTTTCAGATTATCTGCCACCTAAATCATGGTGGATTTAGGAGGTTATGTAATAATCCTGGTAGAAACCAAAGACAAAAAAAATCAAACTATATGGTAAGTTAACTTCCGTCCCATCACTGTCGTTATAGCAAAATATTCCAATGGTTAAAGACTCGAATATCGCGATTTTTTTGTAAGTTGACCCCCCCCCCCCTCCTTAACTAACTAAATTAGCACCCCAGACTAATTTTCTGGCTGCTCCACTGCTAAACTAAATTAATTGTAGTACCTGGATGTAGGAAATTTTTCTAGACATTATTATTAACATGTCTACTTTAAGGGTAAGTTAAGAGTAAGTAAGAGTAAATATGTATGTAACTGTATGTAAGTCCACATGTCAATAAAATGTTATTATTTAGAAAGGAGTATTTATCCTACATATATACATTTTGTAGTTCTTCAAGTGAATGTTTTGTTTAGCTGTTTACATGTACTCTAGTAATAAAACACATCTTTATATAAATGTAAAAACAGAAGGTTTATTATAAGGCTTCATGTAATTTCATCGTACAAAGGTATGCATATAATTTCTCCTTCACTGACGAATACCTTTTGACTCTACAAAGATAAGGAAGACTAAAGATCCCGTTTCAGACTTACCTTATATCATACTATTCTAGTAAAAAAATATATTTTATCAAAGATGATATAAATTAGGTAGGGTATCTTTGAACACACTAATTATTTCTGCTAATTTAGGGTTTCAGTTTTTTCTAAAAGTACTTCTGCAGAAGAAAAAAAGATGTTTTTTTCTTCTGTATTTTTCTGTAATTGACTTACAATGGTGTCGCCATGTGCGACATAGTTTACGATATACAGTGTGTCCCAAAAAGTTGGAAACTAGGCCCGAGAATCGAAACTATTAGTATTTTAAAAAAAGTTTCCTACAAAAAACATTCGCACTATTAACCGCCATCGTCCAGTCAAAACGACGTCGACATTCATCTAAGGTGTTTCAGAAATCAAAGAAAACTGTTTCGGTTAATGGCTAACCCTTAATTCGCGGCTAACCAAAAAAGTTATTAAGACAAGTTGTTTGAATGCCGAAGTATAAGGTATACGAAAAATCGGCGTGATAGTCAAATGTTTACAATTAACGCTGCTGGCCCAAAAAGTTGGAAACAAGCCGAGAGGCAAAACTATTGGTAGTTTAAAAAAGGTTTCCTACAAAAAACTTTCCACCATAAACCGCCATCGGCTAGTCAAAACAACGTCGACATTCCTCTACAGGTGTTTCATAAATCAGAAAAAACGGCTTCGGTTAAATGGCAACACCCCTTAATTCGCGTCTAATCAAAAAAGTTATTAAGACAAGTTGTTTAGAATACCGAAGTATGGGGGGTATACGAAAAATCATTGATGTCAAATGTTTCTTCCGCTCTGCCCAAAAGTTGGAAACAAGCCGCGTCAAAACTATTGGTATTTTCAAAAAAGTTTCCTACAAAAAACTTCGCCCATAAACCCATCGCCGTGACATTCCTTCGTTGTTTCCACTTTTGGGCCAACAGCGTTAATTTGTAAACATTTGACTATCGTCGATTTTTCGTGTCTCCACATTTCGGCATTCTGAACAACTTTTCTTAATAACCTCTTTTGATTAGCGCGATTGCGGTGTTGCCATTTAACCGAAACGTTTTCTTATTTTGAAACCCCTGTATGTCGACGTCGTTTGACTGGCCGTGGCGGTTTATGTGCGGTTTTTTGAACTTTTTTTGAAGTACTAGTGTTTTGACTCAGCCTTTGGGTATTGTATATGTATATACATACAAAGACCTGAAATTAAACAGATATATTTTGGTCGTTTAATGGGTAAGAAAATTAATAATACTAAACACTAAGTCAAAAAAGTATTTGAACGTTGGTAAAAATATTGTAACGATAGGTTCCGTTTTATTTTTTATTATTTTTTTTAGGAAAAACCATAGAATAGAGTCGTTCATAATATCCACACTTAACAACTTTGAATATTATTAGGATTAATTATTAGATTATTAGTAATTATACTGTAATTAGTAGTGTAAAATAACAAATCGGTAATTGAAAAACTTTTGTTTATTTGTTTGACAATCGACGGTTTCCAGTGACAACATGGCTCGTTTCTAGTAGCGGAGCACTATTTTCGCCTATTGTTAGTGTAGTAATTACTGCAAATCATTATAAAATAATCCCAGTGACTCGCCGATTCATGAGATGATTAAACAATATGAGCGCCAGTAGAATTCATTTTTGTATGTTATGAGACCATTACGACCATATTATCTATTTTTAGTCATTACTATATTTATAATTTTCAGAATTCACATTAGTTGTGATTTGCTGTATTACTGTTGATTGTGTTTAAAATCTTGTGTTTTTTTTAAATTCATTATACATAGTTTCTATAAACAAAAATACTGCTGGCTAAACATTAAAATCTTGTAGTTAAATTTTATTAACCCAAAAAGTTATGCAAAAATACCTGCCACGTAAAAATTTTGCTTCATCGCTTAAATAAAAATTAAATAACAAAATAAAATGTCAACCTTTTAACTCATTAAGGTGAAAATCTAATGAGCTCAAATTTTATGAGGTATAAAGATGAACCAAAGTCCATTTGATGACATCAATAATTCACAAGTTGTCGTGTAATAAAAAATATATAGACAAACCGACAGAAATATGTATATTTTTTTCGCTTAAAATTAAAATTTTGAGGCTTGAGAAAATGTTAAACTTATTCAAGCAAAAAAAAGTTTCTTTTCACCTGTAAGTGTGAAATTATTGACTGAATTGACTCACAAGTAAAATTACTGGCTGTCGTTTAAATAAAATGATTGACTGACATTTTTTGTGACAAATATCACCAATTTGATCTCGATGCCTGCTTTTGATGGAGGGAGATGACAGTCTGTCATTGTTTCACTTTTCCAGAACCTGTATTTGATTGTGTATGTATAATCTGCGAGTTATTTATAATTTTTGTGACTGGTAAAGTGATAGAATAATGCTATATATGTATATTAGGGTGGCCCAAAAAAATTGAATATTTTTTTAGTGTCTCGTGTGAAAATATATTAATTTATCATGTTATAAACGCCCCCTTAAAAAATCAGCTCAAAAAATTATTTTTTGTTCCTCGTTATTATTATTTTGTAGTTTGAAAAAAATGTCGATTCTGAAAATTTGTAAATCAATATTTTAATTTCTAAAGGTCACTAAAAAATTTTTTACTTTCAAAGTAGTGTACCTAAAATGTTTTGGTGCACTCGTCTAAATATAAATATTAACGAACTAATTTTGTTTTATTAGTTTGAAAAAAATGAAATAAAACACACTTCTAAAATTTTCGAGACAAAATTGACTACCACATTGTAAACCAAATATTTATATTTTTTTAATTTATTTGTTTACTTAAATTTTTTAAGTGTCTCGGGTTCATTTATATTTTTTGTACATTCTTCAATAAGTAGTGTACTCAGTTAAATTTATATTTAGAGATTGCTCGAAAACATTTCTCTTAAATATAAATATTATACCTTTAGAACTAATTATTTTCGAATCGAAAATTTTTCAACCTACAATAATAACTGACGAGGAACAAAAAATAAATCTGATCAGTAGTCAGTCCATCTAAACAGCAAAAATCAGCTAAAAAAACACACACATGATAAATTAATATACTTTCATATGAGACAGAAAAAAAAATACCATTTTTTGGGCCACCCTAATGTATATAATAGAGTACAAATTCATAGTGGCATTATAGTCGAAAAAAGTTTTTTTATTATTGAATCAACAGATTAATAAAAAATATATGGATTTCAAGCAAAGTCTCGGTGCAGCAAACATAGTAGTGAAAAACCAGAAGTGTTTTAAAAAATATTATTTTCAATTCTAGCTGTGTATCACATATAAAACGACTCACGGAAGTATAGTGCTCATGAAAAATTTTTATAGGTTCACCTGCCGACAAAGATAACTTAGAAGTTGGTGATGAAATTCTCGAAGTGAATGGAAAAACTCTAGAAGACGCAACCCATACAGAAGTAATAAATCATATACATCAAGTAAGTATCGTTAGTGTAATATGTACCTACCAACTTAGTACTTACCAAGAAGGCAGAACGATATTTACACATTCCAGATATTTTTTTATCACAAGGTATTTTTAAAAAATTGTAGGTATAGAGTTTTCATTTTATTTTACCACCTACCCATAGGGTTTATTATTCGAAATAGAAAAAAAAACTTATATTGTGTGTCCCCGGATGGGATACCACACTCTTGTAAATTTTCTTATGTTTCTGTCTTTCGAAAAAAAATTGTTCTTGACAAAAAGTTTTCCGTATTCTGAGATACCATGGGCAGTAGTCAAACTTGTAGTAAAATGCACAGGGTGTTCGATAAATTGAGAAATGCAATATATTTTTTAAGTAGTGCCTTCATTTTTTGTTTTGTATAAAACCTTATTTAACAAAGTTGTTTGCAAACTCATGCTATTGCTTACCATATATACTGAGTTTGGTCGAAAACCAACAAAGCTTCATTTGACGAAAAATAGATGTCACAATCTTTTAACCATTTGATTTTATGATCAACTAAAGACGAAATTCATGAAAAGCGATGTATCGTATGGCGATAGAACAATATTTATCTTATATTTACTAAAAAAAAGGTAAATAGGGATTTCTCAATTCACAAGAACGTGTGCCCATGAATGGGTAAGCCAAATTAGATTAAATGTTACAATGGATAATTTTATTTCTATATGTTGAGTAGTTCTAGATTTAATTATTTAATTTGCAAATATTTAAGCTTAAATACTTTAATTTTAGCTTATTACGTTTTCTTCAGTTATTTATAAAACAAAATTTTTTAAAAAGTCGTGGATTCTATTATTAGTCAAATGTTGTTTTTATTGTTTTTAGGCCAAACTTCGTGTTTAAGCACTCCTTTGGTTTGCAAAACAATTTTATTAAATAAACTTTTTTTAGAAAAATAAAAACGGCACCACTTAAGAGAAATTTTACGACGGACACTCTGTACATTTTATTACAAATATGAGCAGGGTGTTCCATTTAAAAAAAATGATATTTATTTCATTTTGTGACTTTTCGCTGTTCAATTGATAATTTTGATAACATTAAAAGATAATTTACTCTTTAACTAACTTAATTAACAAACTTTTATATAACAAATAACAAATTTTTTCCATTTTGTATAATGCTTATATAACATTTAAACGCTTTAAACCAGAAAGGTAGGTGTCAAAATGTAAACAAAATCCTTGTATATTTAGAAATAATGCACTAGAATATAACTCCTGGCTAAGGTTCTGATCACTGTTTCTGCCTTTATCAGTCTTGTGTGCTACAATGCAGGGTCGGCACTATACAACTCTTATGTTAATTAAAGTATAAACCGCATTTTTAACAAATAAATGTAAATTATATGCGCGTGTATTTCTTGCCCGTGCATACGTATGCCACTGACCGTGCCTGACAACGCGCTTGGACTCACGTGTGCGCCGTAGTACGCCGGTCTGATGTGGGAGCTCTGTATAGATGAACGCAGTTAACTCTGCGTTGTGTCACACTTTCCGGACTCTAATATTCACTAAAAGTGAATTTTCATGACCTGAAAAAGTTTCAAATACTAATTGATCTTATCTACAGCACGTGGCGTAAAATTCACGAATTTTCATATTTCATCATCTTCCACTTTACCTCACCCAAAAGTGGGAGATGATGAAGATTAACATTTAATTAAAAAAAAAACGACTTTTAAATAAAACAAATACGAATAAATCAAGTACATATATATCCTTTATATATCCTTTTATACCATGAGCTCGTAAAGTTTGGAATAAATTCTATAAATCGTTATTGAAGGGTTTTCACAGGAAATCCTCAGAAACGTCAACTTTACTTTTATAAAATGTCACTTTTTTCAGACATCGACTTTTTTTTGTTTTTATTGTTTTTGAGCTATGACGTCATCGGCAATTTTTTTTAAATGGCAACCCATATTTTTTTCGACGGATTTCGACAGAGCACATTTTTTTTGAGTACGAATACGTCAAAAACGTATGACCTTCAAGATGGAAGTTTTCGAGATATTCGGTTCCAATGTTTCAAGAATGGATTATACCAGCGATGACAAAATACTATCATTTAATCTAACCATTTATCAACGAAGCGCTGGAAAAATTACAGTTTTGACAGTTGTCAGAATTTTGAAGTTTGTCCTCGCAAGTTTGTATTTTATTTTAAGTTGATTAATCATTATTCTATCACAATTCATTTTATTTGAAAATGGTCCGTCATTTGAGTGAAAGGGAAATAATCGAAATTTTGATCATGATCGGTTACGGGGACAGAGCTCGCACACAATTAGAAGTTTGCTGTTTATTTAACAACAAATATCCAAACAAAGAACCAACTGCACAGTCCACCGTTTTACCAACCCGCCAAGACTACTTTTTATGGGGCTATTTAAAGAGCAAAGTCTATTTCAATAGACCAATCACCATTGAAGAATTAAAGGACAAAATTCGCAATGAAATTCGACCCATTCAACCCGATACTCTTGGTAAGGTTCTGCAGGAGTTTCAATGGCGTATGGGATATTGCCAAGAAGTGAATGGAGGTCACTTTAGGAAACTTTAATACTCTGATTTTCTTGTTTACTTTAGTTATTCATCATTTGTACAGAACTTTTTTGAAAAATTTGTAAAAATTAAACAAATGACTCCTAAATCTTTCAAAATGTTCGATAAGCTATTAAAATAAACAAATTCAACATTCTAAAATCTAAAATCTGAACATTCTAAAATCTTTTAAAATGTTCGATAAGCTATTAAAAAGCTTGACCCACCCGATAGTTTGTTGTACATGGTACATTTTAGAAACTTTGGAACCGAATATCTCGAAAACTTCCATCTTGAAGGTAATACATTTTTGACATATTCGTACTCAGAAAAAATGTGCTCTGTCGAAATCCGTCGAAAAAAATATGGGTTGCTATTTAAAAAAAATGCCGATGACGTCATAGCTCAAAAACAATCAGAATTTAAAAAAAGTCGAGGGCTGAAAAAAGTGACATTTTATAAACTAAAGTTGACGTATCCGAGGATTTTCTGTGAAAACCTTTCAATAACGATTTTTTCGCATTTATTCCAAACTTTACGAGCTGTATGTATATATTTATATATATTTTGTATATATCCTTTTTCTTCAATATATTTAACTCATATCACTTATGCCATTATCTAAATAACAAGCAAATACCCTATTATACTAACTAAACAATTCGATTTTACAAAATTCGATGATTAGAAAAATTTAAAAGCCTATAATTGCAAACAATTACGAATTATTTATTCCAAGCTAAAATAGCCCAGTATCATATGAATTTGACTACAAAAATTAATAACACTATATATCTGGATTATTGTTAATTAACACAATCAATTGCAAATGTTAATGATTAATTGCTAAGACCAAATAGTATTAAATAAATTTAGTTGCTTTTGTTAAAGTTACAATAGCTTTTTAAATACCAATTCGAAAATATAACACGAGATCATATTTCCGTGAACCGATACATACAGTGTGGAACAGCCAAATAGAATAAATACAACTCCTAAATTTTAAAATTGGGAGTAGGGGCTAGTGATACCTCATTTGAAAAGTCTTTTCATACTCTATTCAAAACTGCTATGGTTTTAAATTTTATTGTAGAAATTAACAAGAAAAAAATAAGTTTCTCCAGCATAGGAAATTCGTTACATTGAAATAAAACTTTTATAAGTAACACTATTTGTCAATTTTAGGTTCTTAAATGTTAACAATAACAAAAAAATAAATAATGAAATAAAAAAAATAAACAAAAAACTAAATAAAAAAAATTAAAAGACAAAATCCTCACTGGATGAGGGAACTACACGCGCAAAACCCTGAGAAAGTTAATGTTTGGGCAGGAATAATTGGAGAAAATATCATTGGTCCCTTCTTCATTGATGGCAATTTGAATGGAGAAACTTATTTAGCGCTGCTCCAAAATAATGTTGTACCGACGCGACGATGGCAAACTTGTATCCAGCTGAAGAAAACCCACAACTTCCCAGGTAATGCAATATGGTTGCAGCAGGATGGTGCACCAACACATTACGAAGTCAATGTCCGGCAATGTCTCCACACAATATTTCCAAATCGCTGGATAGGGAGACGTTGTTCTGTAGAATGGCCTACAGGTTCACCTGATCTCACGCCGATAGACTTCTTCCTATGGGGATATGTAAAAAGTATGGTCTACAAAACCAAACCCGACGATTTAGCTAACTTATGAAGAAGAATAACACTTGCAATTAGGTCGATTACCCCGCAGATGTTAACTAACGTTAGAAGACATTTCTATTTACGTGTAGGATAATCTGCTGCATTAATAATGATTTGTTTTTTATTTTAATGTAACGAATTTTCTACGCTGGAGAAACTTTTTTTTCTTGTTAATTTCTGCAATAAAATTTAAAACCATAGCAATTTTGAATAGAGAATGAAAAGACCTTTCAAATGAAGTATCACAAGCCCCTACTGCCAATTTGAAAATTTAGGGGTTGTAGCTGTCACCGGAAGGGGGTTGAATTTAAGGATGACATTTTTTGCGTCGCAAGATGTCATTTTAGAATTAGAAATTGACGTGTCTCAGAATTTTCTAAAAAAATGCATAATAATGGAGCTACTGAATTTATCCCATTTTCTGTTCCACACTGTATCTATGCGACTAGGCTCGTATACAGGGTGTCCCATTTAACCTGACAAATCGTAATATCTCGAAAACTACACATTAGATAAAAAATGAAATTTGTTTGTCTCGAAGGGTGCCATCCAATGATACCAAACTCGGCCCCTCACAGGACAACTTTGGAGTTTCAAATGGGAACCCCCATTTTTTATCACACATTCGGATCGTACGCCACAAAATACGTAGGTTTTGTCCGAAACTATTTCTTGATTCGTGATGGGGTGATGTAATCGCAATAAATATTTCTTTTCGTAATTCTCGAGAAAAAGAGTGTTTGCAATCTGCAACTGCAATCAAAAATGTCAGTTTCCATTTGATAATTGAACGTCACCATCCATCCTATCCCGAGGGATTGAAGGTGTGGGGTCGACTTTGGTATCATTGGACAACATTTTTGAAAATATTAAACACGTGGTTTTTTGTCTTTTCAATTCGATGTGTTTTTGCCGAGAATTGCGAAAAAAATATTTCTTGAGGTTACAATGCCGTCTATCACTAATTAAAAAAAGAGTTTCGGACAAAACCTACGTATTTTATGGTGTGAAATCCGAATGTGTAATGATAAATAGGAGATACCACATTCGATACCAACAAACTTCATTACCGACTTTTTGTCCGATGTGTAGTGTTCGAGATATTACAATTTGTCAGGTTAAATGGGATACCCTGTATAGATGCATGCTAAATATTAGATGTATTTTGATACAGTATTTGTTCATGTTTTTTTTTTTTTTTTTAGTGTATAAGGTCGCGTACAATATGTTTACGAGTGAAAAGAAGAAGTGGAGCTCGGTTGGGTAAGTCATTTTGTTTAGAACTACTTACTTCGATTGTTATTGTTGATGTTGACGTTTGATAAACAATTCAGTAATTGCAATATAAGGACAAGCGCGTGTACACTATTTCTCAAAAAGAAGTTAATATAATTAGCATAATTATATATACCATCATTCATTGAATTGAAACCATTCGGTAAAAGTACTAGGGCTTGCAATAATTTGATGCTGATCAGTAGAGGTTAATAGAGCTTGATGTCTCAACCACTGAGAATATGGAGCTCTGTAATTCTACATTACTTTATAGACAAGCCTCTGCATTCTCAGAATGTTGGCGTTCGGGCGGCCATATCGAAAAGAAGGTTATTTAGACCGATTTTTTTTGGATTGACTCTCAATTCGGCGCGATACCGTGATGAAATCGCTGCGGAAAGGATTGCGTTCAACTTGTTAGCTACTCCTAATGTAGGAAATCAGTGGCGAACTCGTTGAAATAGAAATTCTCGCATTTTGGTAAGGAAGTGTGGGACCCACACCAGAGGTTAGGGGTTATTACTAGACCCAAATGAAAGGGTAGGATAGCAGTAAAACTTCAAACGAAATTTGCAATTTTTTTTTAATCTGGCACGCTCCCAGAAAATTATGAAAACGAGCAGCAAAGTTTTTGCGATTTTTTTAAGTAAATACCTACCGTATTCTATTCTTGAGTCTTTTTCAAAATTTCGATATCTGCCAGTATTTCGTTTCTGAGATTCTGGACTTCAATAAAAATGAAGAACGCAAAGTTTTTATACAGGGTGTTCCATCGAAGGTGGTTTCTTCCATAACTCCGTTATTATAAATTTAAGGAGAAAATGTTTCAATAAAAGTTGCCTAAATGCACGACAATGCCCAATATGCACGACATCATGTGCATATTTGTAAAATATTTCTAATCATACAGAGTGGTCCATTTCATGTAACCGCTACACTACTTTGTTATTTTAAATAGAACGCCCTATATATTTGTATATTTTTTGGATACTTCACTAAATTTTAGGTCGATTATACATGTTTTTACACATGTTACTTACATCTAAAGCCAACCGTTTTGGAGATATTAAACTTTTTTTGAAAAATGCCACGATGACTGCGCTCTACATATCAAAACCGTAAAAAAGCGTCAAAACCAAAAAAAATTAGATATGTAGACAGAAAAATTCGTCATCATTTTCACTGAGAAATGTACGGTTTTCAATATTCAAATGGCCCACATTAGCTTATAACGTTGAAATCGGTTAAATTATTTTTTTTACTGATATGTTAAAAAATAATTATTATAATTAATAATTGTATAGTATATAACTAAATATAGTTATAATGAAATTATTTTTTAACTGATATAAGGTTGTCCATATCTATCTGTATCAATTTTCGAGAAAAAAAGTCGGTTATTTTCCAAAGTTCGTGAAAAAGAGTAATAAAGGGTGTCATAAAATGTACGCAAGATTTGAATTAAATAGAAACTACAGTTTTTTTTTCAATTGTATATTTTTTAAACATAAAGTACATAGAATAGAGTTACGTCTGGAATAGCATATGGGGCAAATGACCTCTACGGCATTGCTGGCACATACGCACTCTTTGTAGAAATTTTCCATGACCATTTTGAATAAATGTGGCTGAATTTCGTTGATGCAACGTTGAATCTCCTCCTTCAATGCACGGATGGATGTTGGCTTGTTGACATAGACCTTTGACTTCAAATAACCCCATTGAAAGAAATCCAATGGTTAAATCACATGATCTAGGGGGCCAATTCTGATCATCGAAACGAGAGTACACGACGAGGAAATATCTCATGCAGTAATTGGATTGATTCACGGACTGTATGGCATGTCGCACCGTCTTGTTGAAACCACCTGTCGTCCACATCAATATCATCCAATTTAGGCAGAAAGAACTCGGTTATCATGGCGCGATATCGAGCACCAGTAACAGTAACTGCTTGACCAGCCTCATTTTCGAAGAAGTATGGTCCAATGACGCCTCTACCCCAAAATCCGCACCAAACAGTGACACGTTGTGGATGCATTTATTTTTCGACAATCACATGTGAGTTGTCTGAACCCCAAATGCTGCAATTTTGACGATTATCGAAGCCATCAAGATGAAAATGAGCTTCATCGCTTAGGATGATTTTGCTCGAAAAATCAGCATTCACTTGTTGTTCAATAAATAATCCATTCAACGAACTCTTTTCGCTGTGCATATTCGTACGACCTATGTCGATGTTCCTGGACTTTCACCCACATTTTCACGCACTGCTTCGATATTATCATTTGAACGGCTTGTTATTCGATGTCCAGTGTGTTTAGCGTCCCCAATTGATCCAGTCTCCCAGAATTTTTCAATTATTTTCTTCACAGTTGACGAAGTTAAATCAATATTCCGACCACATTCTGTACGAAATTTGCGAACTGTAGCAGCCAAACTTTCATTATTTTTTAAATACCTATTGTTCAACAATGAAAACGCGTTGTTCTTTCGTGTGGTGCTCCATTTTTTCTAATCCTAAACTGTCAACTGTCAAGCTAGTTTCTTGTTTTGGTTGCCAACACCTTATCGCACAAATGGCTGCAAATTCAAATCTTGTGTGAATTATGGGACACCCTTTAGAAGCAAGTGGGCTTTGACAATATGGTTTAAAGCATTTACTGATAACAGTGAACCACAAAACGTAGTAGGAACGAAAAACAAACGAAACGCAAACAGCAAGAAACTAAAAAGATCTGAATACGAACTGCACCCAAATATTCCCACTTTTTCTACTCAACTCGTCTCTCCTCCACATACAGACAATAAACAAAGCACGTCTCTCCCCCATCTGTAGATCATAAACACGAAATGTACACCACGTTCCTTCCACGGCATTTCATTAATCACCGGATTATTAAATATTCATCCTACGACGACTGCGACCGCGTGTATCAATTGTTTCGACGCCAACAGCGATTCCGTCCATTTAAAAGCTGCCATATGTATGTGAAACGCGATCCCGATATTTTGATAGTCCGTGGGAATTCCGCCCCTTCTGGGTGTCGGGTTGCCGTCGCCGATGATTCTATTAGACCGTCGACGTTTTTCATCATCGTTTGTATAACTGTATTTATTATAGTAGGCATGTTAATTAAATTTCGAGTTCGTCCGCGCTCGACAGTATCCGGAGGGATAGGTAAATGTAGAAGTGAAACGCGATGTTGCCAGGTGTACCGCGCGTGCAGTGTTCTGGGTACAATTTAGGCGATGGCGTAGTAACTGCGAGTAAGAATAGGAATAAAAAAACGACGTTTTCCACGAAACACCGAACTACTATACTTTTCTCGACGCGCGTTTCGCCAACTAAGTTGGCATCTACAGGAAAAGGTGAATACCAAATTCTAATCTACATACTTGCTCTATTAATTTGCCGTCACGGTTCACTGAACCGTAACATATGTCTTTGTTTATCAGAGCAAACAGTGGGCTGTTGGATACTGGACCCATTGTTGGATATGGGGTCTGGGTCAGGTACGTGGATGATACCTTCGCGGTATTTGATACAAAAGCAATTAGTTTAAATAATTTCGTTGCTAAATTAAATAACCGTTTCCCTACCATAAAATTTACATATGAAACGGAACACAATGAACAGCTACCATTTTTAGATGTATTAGTTATTAGAAATAGTGAAAATAAGTTAGAATTTGATATATACACCATATGAAAGTGCAAGATTTCAAAGCCGAGCATTAATAAATAAGAAAAGAATAAACTCTTCAAATAAAGGGAACTGACAGAGAAATATTATATCCTTAGTTGTCAGACTGATATGTTGTTTTAAAGCTGCTATAATTTATTCTCTGTCTCTTCTTCTCTTTTATTGTCTGTCTCTGTGTTTACATCAATAGGGAACCAATAAAATTATGTAGGCGGGACGCCCCGCCCATAAATTATAATGCGCACGTGTGAATTGCATTCTTCTCTAGACTCTAACAATAAGTACAATAATCGAAATAAGGAATCAGTTTAGCCGTGTTTGCGTAAATAGAATGTGTGGTTTCAACGAGACGGCTGCCCGGTCCACAACAGCCGACAAATAACAAATTTCTTGGAAACCACATTTCCTGGGCGACTTATTAGTACTACGGGCACAATTAAATGGCCACCCAGATCCCCCGATTTATCGCCCAACGACTTCCTTCCTTTGGGGATATTTAAAACAAACTATTTACGGACATGAACATGAAAGACCACGAAATTTAAATGATTTACGGGTCAGAATTGTACAAGTCCTAAATAATATTTCCCCCTGAAGTGTTAGAACGCGTAAGAACTGAGTTTTACGATAGACTAGGTTTTGCGAAGCACAAAGGGGCGACATTTTTGAACCACTTATTCAATAGGCATTTTTTCTTTCTTTCGTATTATAACCGGGTTGATTTATATTTTTATTTTTTTTTTTTTTTTATAGAACTTCAATTTTATTTTCTTGCAGACCGGTTAATTAAGGAATACAAATATTTGAAAATAAATACAATTATGTTCGTACACTTCTTTTAAGTGTATGTGATAATTGTAAAAGTCAGAATTACGTAAGAATTTCGTTTCATACGGCTAAGTCAATGTGCACGCCAATAGCGGCGAAAAAGTACTGAGTTCCACTCCACTCCAAATTCAACGAAAGGCGTGTAGGCAATATCCCACCCCACAACCTGTTATGTTATACGTTTCTAATAGGTGCACAAGCGTGAACCACTGTATCATCTAATTGTCTTTGTCTGTCCTTACTGGAGTCTTTTAACTTATTCTCTTCTACACATGTATCGCCAATATGTAATGGTGCAATTTCCTACCCTAGTATGTACGTATAGGAAAGAAACCGCGACTCTTAGATGTATCCCCAACGATTCACACCGCCCTTTTCAACATAAAATGGCAAGTTTTAATTTTCTAATTCATCGTTTTTTAAGTTTCCCCCTCAGCAAAGAGAGGTTTGAACATGAGAAAAATCAAATTAAAGATATAGCTAAGAATAACGGTTACTCTGTTCATTTAATAGATACGTTAATAAGGAAGCATAAATTTAAGAGAGCCCTGTTCAATTCCACGACTTTCGTAGAGATACTGACAATTCGAAGATTGTTTCGTTACCATCTGAACCTAAATTCACCCGCTGACTAGATAAAGTTTTTAAAAATAATTTAAAATTAATTAGAAATGTAGTAAAATGTAGAAACAGTAGACAGTTGGATGCTTTTGAAACTTTATAAATCATTAAATGTAGCAGTAGTATGAATAAGGACAATGGTCCGATACTCAACAGTCCACTGTTTGCTCTGATAAACAAAGAGAGATGTTACGGTTGAGTGAACCATGACGGCAGATTAAATATAAAGAGGGTAAGTGTGTAGGTTTGAATTTAGTTTTAATATTCTCATGAAGATGCCAACGTAGTTGGCGAAACGCGCGTCGAGAAAAGTGTAGTAGTTCGGTGTTTCGTAGAAAACGTACAATTTTTTGTTTCTACGCCGACGGTTCCAAATGGATTTATAAAAGTAACTAGAGAGATGTAAATACACATTTTACTTAAATAAACAACACCCCATGATATTTAAATAAAAATTTCTTCATAACCATAATTTATTTTTTTCAGCTAGCTACGGTATTTGAAATAAATGCATAATTATTATTAGACCACTACCGTCTCCCTTGTTTTATAAGCTTTATTTATCATATACATATGTATGTGTATATCATGGCGTGTTGTGCCGTTGTTTATTTAAGTAAATTGTGTATTTTGATATCCTTTATTTCTTTTTTTAAACTGCATCGGGACCAGAACAAAACTAGAAAATGTCTTATTTTGTACTGTTAACTGCAATTGCACAACATCCTGTACTATTTAAAACACATTAACCCATTTCCGCCCAAACGACGAGATTTTGTACTCGACTTTCGACGCTATAACTTCATGCATAAATATCCTGGAAAAAAATCGTAACATAGTGTTTACGAATGTTTAAAACCTCCTCTTTCAGATGGCATAGATCTATCTAGATCGAATTCGACCTAGAGTTTGAGTTGAAAAAGTTATAATCGATTTTTTTTAAAGTACGAAATTTTCATTCCTTTTTTTTTTAATTCGTATTTTGAGTCGGAAAAAGCTTTTTTCTGGTTGCTCAAATCATGACATCTAGTGCCATTAATATCATCTGTTCTTTAAAACCTCATGGAAATTAAAAAAAAGCCGCAAAGCTTGCTGCATTTCTGTGTCTAGTAGCCCATCAATAAAAGTCTGGATACCAATTTGTTCTAGAAATTCTTTAGGTGCTTAGTATGCCAAATGGACGAGTCGTTCGATATCAGCTTCGTATTCTTGAAGGGACTCATTGATCCTTTGCTGTCTACTTTTGATTTGGGACTGGTAAACTTGGCGGAGATATTTGTGTCCATACCTTATTTCCAATGCTCCTACAATCCTGCTGTAATCGTTTTGCTGCTCTTCCGGGATGCTCTGTAAGATTTCTAAAGCCTGACCTCTGAGAGATATGACAAGCGAAGTAGCCATTTCTTGTGAAGTCCATCCGTTCGCCTTTGCAGCAGCCTCAAATTGTCTGCGGTACATGGACCATGATGACTGTCCATCGTACGTAGGAGGCTTAAGCAATTTTATGTACTGATTTTTCAGCATGCATAAGGGTTGAGTTCTGTAAGGGTGTACCTGGTCGAACCATCTCCTAATTCGGTTACCGACGTGCAATTGATGGCCCAGTCCTTCTATCTTTTCCAGTATTTCTCTCTGTACTTTCTGTTTGGTGTCTCCTAGTTTTTTCTCGAGTTTTCTTTCGATTTCTTCCTTATCCTCTTCAACCACCTTCTCGATTCGGTTAATGTGTTGTTCTACACCATCAATTCTTCCGGAAAATTCAGTCAACCTAGAGTTTATTACTTTTTGGGACTCACAAATTTCCTGATGCCGCCTCTCTGCCTCTTCTCGGTCCTGTTGTCGTCGCTTTTCCCTCTCGCCTTTCTGCCTCCTCAAGATCCTGCTGTCGCCTTTGTTGAAAAAAATTTAATATTTCGCTCACATCCATTGCCGTCGTTTCTTCGTCGTATTTTGTAGATCTCGTGTTCACCATATAACTTTTTTTTCTCTTCAAATTCTTCTGTAATCCCACAGCTGTCACCAAAATGTTACGAATTCTCTCTAAATAACTCGCTTCTTCAATTCAAACACGTTTATTTACACTCTACAACTCGTCGACCTTAACCGTATCCTAACATCCAAATCACAACTAACTCTATCCTAGCAACAACACCACTATTTATAATTTTTACATGTTCAAGAAAATTCATTTGACATCTAGAATAATTAATATGTTATTCCATACAATTCTTTACTAACAGCTAGTGTATAAAGTAAATAGACTAAGTATGTAAACTATAAAACTTAATAAAAGTCAGCTGTCACTAATGTCACTTTTACAAATGTCACAATATTTTGCATTAAATAAATTGCATACCTCCTGCTGAGTTCTGATCTTATTTCCACATCCGATCAAAATTTCAATTCTTTGTGTCACAGTTAAATGTGCCATATTAAAATTGGAATTTTTATAAATACTAACACATTACATTAACTTTTCGCAAAATTTAATGATAAATATTCTGATTAACTGACAGTAAAAACCATGGATACGTTAAAAAATTTAATCTGATAATTTTTTTGCTTAGCAACGTACTTTTTTGTGTTCAGTTTTTTCATAAATTTTCGTTGTGAAGAATATATTTTTCATATTGTAACATTCAATTGTCATTTACTCAAAAATTTTGTTATGTAAGGTTGCAACATTTTTATACCGTTAAATCAACAATGAAAGGGTCTCTCAAATTAAATTTAAAAAATGGGGGATTGTCATTTGAAAAATAAGTTGATGACGTCATTACTCAAAAACAAATGACATCTGAAAATAGACATTCCCTCAAAAATGTGTGTTTTTATTAAACAAAACCGACCTGTTCGAGGATTTTTTTCCAAAAATTTTTTGTTTCACATTTACTGAATTTATTCCATACTTTAGACGCGCACTGTATTTATGTTATAAATATATAACACTTTTTTAACATTCTTGTTTAACTTCTATGAATAATGAGGAAAACTGCCAAAGTGGAAAGTAAAAGAGTTCCTTTTTTATTGGCATCTGAACTGTTTTCGTCTGCGTATCCTTATAAAATACATTTACTTTAATAACTGGCAGTAACGTTTATCCCTACAAACTCTTTCACTTTAATAGACTACAATTTCATTTTAGATAAGTATATAGTATATTGTGAAATCGGCAGTAAAGCTGGTGGGTATCGTGTTTGATCTAGCGATATCTTCGATCTGAGTTTAACGGTGGACTGCCTATTCTCGGTTAAGTTTCATTTTAGTTTATTGGGATCTGGCACGCTCATCTGATTCACCACTGTTTCCATATTATTAATAGAAAATTCGATAGTTGTTTGGTAACTAATTGTGGTAAAAACTAAAACGACTACGTGAGGGGGAAGAAGTACTTATTATGGATGACAGAACGAACTGTTGAAAACAAATGAGCGTGAATGGTTAATCAAGGTTTTTAAAAAAGTATCTAAAATTTATGAAGCAACAAAATAATTAATTGAATGTATTTAGGGAGTTGTCGACGGTAACAACCTTTTTTTATCTTTTGAGAATCTTCTCTGACAAACCATGTAAATGCACAACCGTGAATTTTCACGTTTATTAACATTTCCACAGTCTTCCAGAATATTTTCAAGTAAATATATTGAATGTAATCGACTCTCATCTCTCAGCTCTCCACACCCTCCCACAGCAAGACACCCATGCGAAAAGTACGATGTTTGACGGTAGACATAATTCGAGGCTAACCTGCTCATTCGAAATCAAAAAAGTGTCGAAGAAGAATTTTAATTTGTAGTACTGTGCTATCGTGTGAACTAGGATTAAATTTGAACATACATTTTTATACACCATTTTGAAAGTCGTCAGTTTTTTTCGACATTTTTAGCTTGAAAAAAAATCAACGATATATCACAATTATACTGCATATATAATAACTGTATATATATTCTGAATATACATACCATCCAAATCTGAGCAGAAGCGGTTTGATAGTTTTTGGGAAATCGTGTCAACCAGTTTGAAAAATTCAGTTTTTAAGATACGCGCGTTTAAAGTTTGGAACTTGGATTCTTGAGAACAATTATATTTACGATCCTTATAAGCATCCCTTCCTTATCTTAAAAAATACTTCAACTGCTTCGTAACTTTTACAAATTTTTGAATTAAAAAAAAACAGTTTTGGGGCATATTCTCTAGACTATAAACATTAGATAAAAGTAAAAAAAAAATCAATATCTTTTTAAGCCATTTTTAAGCCGTTTGGGTAAACGACCCCCTTACATACAAAATCATGAATGAATCAACTCTTTAAACTTTCATCAAATTTTTTTGTGAATTCAGTATCGGTCAAAATACAATATAATTAATTCATCAATTTTAATCATCCTTTTAGAAAAATGTTGAATACACCTACGACTAGTGGACACCCCTGCTAAAAATTATACAACTCTGCACACAGATATGGAAAAAAGTTAATTTTGAAAAACAGCTGAAGGATTCGCTGTAGAAGGGAATAGGCCACGCCTTGAGCTGCCTGTGACGGATTCATTAAATGTTGCACAGTTTGAACTGACGATTTTCTTTGAACGATTCAACATGGGCAGCTAAACAAAAGCATTTAGGGGCAGAGCTTATATGCAGTAACGCTTTGTCGTTTAAATATGTAGAATTTCCAACCCTGTATACCAGGATACTACAAAGATTTGTTAAAGAGCCGTACTTAGGTTTGGTTATGGCAGCGTCAAACGAAAAATAACAGTCAGAAGAACTTACCCAAAAACTCAGTGACGGATCATTGTTGTGTCGATGTACTCAACGGGTAAAACAAGATACAAGAGTAAAACAGTATGTACAAGAACACATACAATTTCATCTAATTTATCAACAAACAGTACTGTGCTGCAATTTAATCATATAGAGATTAACAGACACATGAATATGCATGTCATGAAAATGCAAACAATGGTGCATGCCCTGTGAACGCCAATTTGAAACTAAACTCGATCTAACGAGTTTAACGAAGCGTACAGGACCGGATTCCTGGTGACCTTGAATATTGCTAGCGGTCTCATACAGGCCGGAGTATAATACTCTCAGCCGCGGTGCCGGCCACCCCGTTTTTATTACTTAACTTTTATTTAAATGTAATAGATATTACAACAAAAGGTTAAAAGACTAACATATACAATGAATTGCGGGTTACAAACGCCCGCACGAATCCGCGCTTCCATCTGGCAACGTGGCTCGCGATCGCCAGCGAAAAGGTAGAGTACCTGTACGCCAAGTCGCGGGCTACGTTCACAGTGACTTTCGCGGGAAACCAGTGACGGTGTCGCGTGTAACTTTGCCTCAACGAAGCCGCCTAACCGTACCCGTGGTGCATTTGTTTTTGCCAGCATGGCCTCCTAATTTGGAAGTTTTTCCCCGCTGGAAAATTCGCGTTTTCCCCTGTAGTGAATGTGCTCTGTTCTGGTGTTGTGCTCTTGACGTTACGTTTCGCATCTCAGTCTGGGATTATATTTAACGGATTACGTTTTCTTTTTTATCTCCTCGGATTTTCTCCCCCTCAGCGAAACTAAGTAAGGTAAGAGACAATTTTCTACTAGTTCGTATGCGCCACGACGTTTTTTTTTTTTATAATTAGTCGGACGACAATCGGACGTTATCACGTGTCGCACGAAATCATGACCCAAAATGCAAATAAAGTTTGTTTACCAAGTGATGCGATTCAAGGTGTCTCGAATGCACCTACTTTTCAGTGCCGCCGTAGACAATTCTTGTAGTCAAAGAGAAAGGGATTTCGAAACCTTAAAATCCTTAATAATTGGCCCCGATAGTTTATCACTGTTACCGTAACTTCGTATTTTTGTAATTACTGACCGATTGAAAGAGGGAAACAAGATTAAAATCGGCAAAACCTAGAAATCTCTTTATGTTTAAGCGTAGAGTTAGCAGGACTTCCGCTAGTTGCTCATATATTAAACCGAGTAAAAAATACGAGTACTGGACGAATGTTTGCTTCTTAAGGATTTAAAAGCCAGAACGGGTTTGAAACCCATTCCTAAAATTGGAATGAAGACTACGTTGAAGAGATAATCCACTATAGCGGAATAGCGACTGCTTGATTAGCTAAATCCATCTGATTAGAAGAGCAACCCAAGATATATGTATGATTTTCATTATATTTTGACTGGAGCATTATCACTTTTAATGCGGAAAATATGAAAAAACGTATCAAACAATCTAACAAGAGATGCAGTGTTGCGCCTGAATTTTCCTAAAATAGACTTTTAAAATTCGTATATTTTCAACGGTTTTGACCTTTAAAACATTTATTATAATTATTTACTCTTATTTGTTTTTGTATATTATATACCTCGTATATTATGTTGTCACTTCTGATTTGGAAATGTGTAGTAGGCTATGCTGGACTGCTAGGGTAAATAAAAAAATAAATCCGACAGTAAATGATATACTATATACTCACTAACTATATCATATACTAACACATCCAACTTTTTATTTAGTCCAGCATAGCCTAAAACATTTTTACTCCTGAGGCTTATTCGATATTTATTTCTAAGTATGTCACGAAATATTCAAAATAGATAACATTAAATATACATTTGTAGGATATTTGTATTCAAGGTGTTTTATAAAACAAATATATATATAAACTGTATGCTATATATAAACTGTAAGAAATATTTTAGTGGTCAAAACCGCAAAAGCTGCGAATTTTAAGTTTATAGTTCCTAAACCACTCACTGGAAACCCTCAGTACTATTGTTTTTGAAAACAACTTTTCAAGAAGAATCCAAAAACGTAATAATATACAGGGTGTTCCATTTAAAAACTATATAATATATTTTATTGAATACACCTGTGTATATAGTTGTGGAATACATAGCATTTAAAAAAGTTCATACCCAACCCTGCTTCTATTTGGAACTTTTTTCATATTTGTCACATTAAAAGAAATAATGCCCCAGTCAAAATATAATGAAAAACCCTGTACATATTTGAACTAGTTAATTTAATTAGATAGAATGGGACCGCTGTAGAAGCTGTAACATTTTTTTATGTAAATCGGCAATCTTTCCAATGAGTTGCGTGTCAAAAGCGTGACTCAAAATGCAATCAAGTGTGTTTACCATGCGATGCGATCAAGAAATTTCGCCTTGCCAGATTGCACTTTAAAATGTTTCTAAACGTTTTCGTGGGAGAACGACAGGATTCTTTTGGTACCTAAGTACTGTAATTTCCGAGTGAATCAGTTACCAAATATATATGTATTTGTTTGATTGTTTAGTATATTTTTGTGGTTAATAAAAATGGATCATGGATCAATGTGTCAGTTTTATATTTGCAGTTTCCCTGTGAACTAGAAGTGATTTCTACCAAACTTTAGTGGAAATTTTATGCATTCTGTTATTTTCATAGATTTAAAAACGGAAGTCGGTGTTTTCTCTCGTCTGTAGACGTGATAGACACCAATTTTACCAAGAGACTTGAATTGGGGTTCCACAAATTGAAATGCAAAAGAGTTCTACTCAAATCAAGTGAAATCTATGGGCATTAAAGGTCTGTAGACATGGAAGAGATCAATATTACTATTTGAATATATTAACCCTTCGTTTTTTTTTCTGTTCATAATGAACAAATAAAGCAAAATGAAGTATAAATTTTACACTATATTTAGCACCCAAAGAGCGACTGCTGATTCTAGCAATCTTGAACTAGAATTAAGTTTTAACAAATTCAAGTGGAAACATTCAGACCTAAGAGACTAGATCAGTGTTCGAACTCTTCTCTGGACATAGAAGAGACTAATATTACCCTGATACTTATTTTCCATTATTAAGTCTTTTGCATTAACATGAAAGTACCTCTTTAAGAAACACCAAACTCTAGAGTGACTGAAAGCAGAGCTAGAAGTATAAGCAAAAAAGTTATTTTTGAGTGTTAGATACTTTTAGTACCTTGTATCTTATAACTTAAAAAAACGTATCTTAGTTACTTAAAAATATCTAGTATATTCAAAAAGTATAATATAGTAAAGATACTTAGAAAGTCTATCAGACTTTGAACGTGAACACTTATGGAAAATCAGAAGAAATAAATGTGGAAGACACTTTTTTCTGAATTTAAAGATGTTAACCATTTGTTAATCATTTTTTTTCTGTTCATAATGAACAAAGAAAGCACATTGAAGTATAAGTTTTACAGAACCTTTAGGACCCAAACAGCGACTTTACCTACATGTTAAATAAATACACTTCAAATATAATACGCCACTGCCTTCTCCAGCTCTAATAGAAAGATTATTATCATATCCCACTTTTCCAAATACGAGGGGTAGTCAGAGGAGGGTATGCATTATTTGACACACGTTTTGAGTTAATTTTTCTTAAAGGCCATTAAATATAATAAGTACTACATACAACCTTTTATTGTAATAGGTGTTGAATAATAGGTAATAAAGATTTTAATGGTTTTGTTACTCATTTTTATACTTGCAGGAGTTATTAAAATTAAAAGTTATACTCGAGGTCATACATTTCGTCAATGCTACAGTATCACTTTGGAATAACATCTGTTGATACATCAGTAGGATGTAGCTGAAGATGAGTGTGTGCTGAATATCATATTTTATAAGAACTAGATATCCAAACTTTAAAAGTTTGCATTAATTTGGTATATCTTGTAGTAACCCTGACAATGTAACAAATTAAAGTGTCAAATATTTTTTTAAGATTACCAAGCATGGAATATTGTTTCATATACATATGCACATACATGTATCTATTTATAAATGTTTATTTGTACCGAATCAAAAGTAGAAGGTCTGTCCGGAAAGTAGTCGGACTGAATTTTTCCGCCTAGACGAAGCGACGGAGGGGAACCTTTCTTGCGCGCGTTGGGTGGTGGGGAGGGGGTCTTAGCTAAGCTCCGAGCCTTTCCAAAGTGCAGGTCGAGTTTAAAGTGAACCCCAGTCAAGTGACTAGTCACTAGTCACGCTCCACGATGAACCGTTTATTCGAGCAGCGTTACGCGGTTTAAAGTTTTGCTTCAAACTCGGTGAAACCCATGAAATGATCAAAAGTGCTTATGGAGATGATGACATGGGTCGATCAAGTGTTTTCGAGTGGCACAAGGTGTTTCGCGAGAGAAGAGCGAAAGTTGAGGAAGGAAGGTTGCGGGTGATATCTGAACACCTAAATTTGCTATCTAGCATTCGCCGATTCCTGGAAGCTTCACCATGACAATGCGCCGAGCCACACCCGCCTTCGCTGTCATGGACTACCTGGCTAAAAACCGTGTTCCAACGGTTCCCCAGCCTCCCTACAACCCAGATGTCGCACCCCCAGACTTCTTTCTCTTCCCCTGACTCAAATGGGCTATGAAAGAACGGCGGCTCGGTCCAGGCCATTCAAGGGAGTTAAATCCAGGCTGTGTCGAGGGAATTAAACGTCCATTCCGGTTTCTGAATTTGAGGAGCCTTCCGTAATTGGCAGGGTAGCTGGAAACTCTTGTGTTGATGCAGAAGAGTCCTACTTTGAAGAATATTAAGTGAATGTACCGATATTGTCAATAATTTTTTCTTAATTTTCTTTAATTTATCCGACTACTTTCCGAACAGACCCTGTATATAGCCCTGGTAAAAATTCTACTCATTTACTGAAAATTTATTTGACCTAGTCTATTTATATGTTTTATGTGCGGCGGTTTTCTTTAACTTTTCCATAAAATTTGTATTTTGTTTTTTGTCTCAAAACTCCATAATCATATACATACAAACAACATTTCAACTTTATTAGTTGGTTCCTTTACTTAACGATTCTATTGCTTACAACTTTAAATACAAAGCTTTTTTAAAATAGTGAAATTTTTGTTTTTAAAATATATTTTTAGTATTACATGTAAGTATATGTGCAAATATAAACGAACCAAAGTTCTCAAAGGGTTGTTTTTTGATAGTAGAACGTTAATAATACAAACATTTCTTACACAAAACGTTTTTATTTTGGCTCTTGTAAAAAAAATACTGTGCCCTAGTTAGAATTTGGTTCTGACTACAACCCTGGCAGTGTCTTGTGTCTATAGATACTTTTTTGAAAGAAGTATCTAGATACTAAAGTAACTGAGATACGGTTTCTAGAATATCTTGAAAAAGTATCATAGTTTTTTTTAAGTATATATCCCAGTTCTGACTGAAAGTTATGAACCGAACCATTGCTTTAAATTTTGAGCTAATAGGTACTTGTCATTATTTTTTTCTCTGTTGAACAATATTTGACTCCAGAGCAAAATTCTTGTGATACATATTGCTTGTATGAAAACTCCCAGTTACTGGATGTAACTAAATTTTGAAATTAGTTGTCAAATTAGAAGAAGGTTAGAACAACAAAGCCTTTCACTACCACATGTCGTCTCATAACAGCAGTAAACTTGAATAAACAAATGGTGTATTAAGGTCTGGCAACGAATCAAACCAGTAAAATGACCTTTGCAGATATCAAGCGTTGCATAAAGCCATAACACGAGTTTTTTAAGGTATGACGTAAGTAATTCAAGGATTATGAACGCGCTATGAATTGTTTTATAATAATCGAAAATAAATTTGGTTGTGGATGGCAATTCGTAACAGAAAAACAGTGCAAACCACTGTTATTTTAGATAATTAAAGAATCAGAACTGTGGTCACCAAAGTTGGCATACGGCAACGCAACACATTGACAACTCCCGTAGCATGTGATATTGTCGCCTCAATTCGTATTTATTTCAGTAGTCCCGTGATATCTGGTGCTGTTGTACAACCTCCGCTATATCTAATATGTTGAATATTGTTATATAGTTTCATAATGAACTATGGCAAATGTGCAAAAGGGAACTAGTTACTTTCGTGTATTACACTTGTTTCATGTATCGTCCTTCTATTTTTAATTGAAAATGATAAATACGCCTGGGGAACAAAAAAAGCGGTGCAACTTTATGATTCCATGGGCGTGCATATATCTTTTATAAATTCGAAAATTGTGAAATAATTTTTTCATTCAAATCAATATAGGAGATTAAAATTTGCCTGCATACAAAACTCTTAATATTTGTAATATAATTTGCTGTAAATAATGCTCATTTAGCCAGACAATCTCAAAAAATTGTCTGCGTTAATAAACCTAGCTGAAATACACGTCACTGGCGTCTTAAACAAGTCAAATTACCAAAGTCGTAAATCATTTTAACGACGTCGTAAAAATTTTATGGCACAGTGGACCGAATAAGTATTTAAGGAGTATTAAATACAAAGCAATCCAATAGTATAGTGGGTCGGCATTCCCAGGGCATTCGATGCCGCCGGCAGCTCAGGCGTTGCCGGCTCTTCAAAATTTTCTTAAGTATACTAATATACATAAAGTTGTTATAATTTAAATTTATTTTTTCCAGCGATTTTAAACGCTTTATTTTAATGCTAACTAATAAATGTATATCTATGTATTTTTTTAATATTTCCAAACTAGCTTTCTAAGAACGTCACGAACTAACAGTTTACTGAAGTATGAAGTATACTTGTATAGTGAGCTTAGCAATTATAGAAAATATATCTGACAACCTTGCTTTTTTCTACCTATTTTCAATTTAGAATGGAAATAGAGTACATGATGTGTACGCCTCTGTGGCGCGTCTCGTTTTCGCCAAGCGTAGCGATCACTATTCAAGAAAATATTAGTCGAGTCGAAAAATGTCGATCATTTTTCCACCATGACTTTTAAACATTTTCGATACACCAAGTCTACAAGTTAAAACATTCAAAAGTGATTCACTTCTCATATTCTTACTATGAGTCCTACTATGGTAGCGCTTATAGTCTTACTATGAGAGTTACTTATATACCATTTTATTAAATTCATAATACGACGCTGATGTAGCGAATAAAATTATAACGAATGACAGAATATAGTAGCCATAACACCGGTAGTTTATTTTTAGAAGAAAAAACAAGTGTTCTCAGCCTTGGCAATTCATGCTTTGCTGCACATCAAATTAAGGATGCAAATCGCTCTTCCTATTCTTGAACTTTTTGCGTTAGTTAGTGATTACGTTATTGATGAAATAATATGATTCTCTTTACGGGAAGAGACTACAAACTTGCAGACTAAAAAAGAATTGAATATACCGTAATAATTTTTTTAACGCTGCTGAGCGCTTTATTATTGTTCTGATTGTAGTATTGTGTTCAACAAAAAGTTCGCTATAGATAATAGTCTTCCATTCATGAGCAACACCTTTATCAAAATTATTTTTAGAACATTTTAACTGAAAACAAAATTACAAGTACTAATTGTAAGTTTCAGTATTTTTGCTATTAATATTAGCAAAAATTTAGCAATATTTTTTTTGCTAAATAAAAAACGCAGGGTCTGACTCGTAATCCGTCATGTTATTGACAGAAGGATATATGAGAGAACAAAACGACAGGAATAAACATGTTGTTAATAATGTACATACCTATTGCTTGTGTCATTCAGTGAGACTCATCCAGTCCTGTCTACCCGCACAGGACTGGAGTACTAGAGTCCAGCGTGCGTTACCAGGCACGGTCAGTGACGTACGTACGCACAGGCAAGAAATACACGCATAGATAATACAAAGCCCTTAGAAATACGGTTTATATTTTAATTATCATAGAGTTGTATAGTGCCGATCCTGCGTTGTGTCACACTCTCCGTACCCTACTAATCAAGACTTTTAAATAGAGTAAAGTTTTTTTTTGTTTTCTATTTCATGTTTTTATTTGTTTTTTTAATGGGTGTGATATTATATAACACCTAAATAATTTAGGTGCAATTGGGCTTAAACAGTTAAACCTAGTTGTTGTGTTAAGTACTGTTTATCTTATTTCATTTCAATAAAGAAATAAATATATAAATCTTACTGAGTATTTCTTTTACCACAACAAACTTGCATAATACCAAATAATTCATACACAATTTGCATGGTTCTTAGCCAATATTTTATAATTTCTTACTAAAGTTAAACTTTCGGCTTCGGCTTCGGCTCTGGCCGAAGATTATAGCTAGGGCCGAACAATCGGTTTCGGCTTCGGCTTCGGCCAAAATCTAACCTTCTGTCGGACACTACTTCTAATACAGAATATATTATATTTAAAGCACGTAGGTTAATAATAGATTCCAGGACCGAACTTGGTGCGACTGGAATATTGTTATAACGAGTCATCCAAAAAAAAAACGTCATCAAATCGGGCTATAAACGGGAGAAATAAAAATAGCGCTTATGGTGACCTGACTTTTAATCGCAGTGAACTGCGTTGTACCATATGTGACAGCGTACTAACATAAACAGATGTTTTTCAGCATGTTGCTACAGACAAACAAATTTCGTGTAAATGGTGGTGTGAATGCGCGAGACAGACAAAGACAATTTAACTTCGATTTAGTCAAAATGACGGTAGCGTGTAATATTCCATTCGCCAAATTAAATCATCCCAAGTTCAGTTCAAGTTGTCCAGAACGCTATGAGTGGAAAGTACGCGAAGTTAGTTTACCTGCAGAAACAACTTTTAGACGATTTTACATAGCACCACTGTGTGAAGACATAAAAAAATATCATCTCGGAATTGCGCGATAAACCTATATGACTTAGCTTTCACGAAACAACGGATGTTAAAGGACAGAACATACCTAGGGTAGTGGTTCAGGGACTGAATGAGGCAAAAGCCATGAAAGTGCATTTGAAAGCTTTAAGGACATATACTAATTTAATCCATGTAACATGTTTGGAACACGGGCTTCACCGAACTGCCGAAACTGTTACTCTAATATTGACAGCCTTGATGTCATGTGATACAAGTGAATGTGATACAGATATTTGTGAAAGCAACATCCAGAAGAAAAACGTTTTCGGACGTTCTACCAAGGACAACACTACCCACACAACCTATTGTGACTCGTTGGGGCACATGGGTACAGACAGCTCTTTTAAGTGACAGGCGTTAGACCTTAACTCCTGAACATATGAAACAGTTATTGATAATTTTTGGAAACTCATCTGGCAGTACGGACATGTTATAGCATCGGTTATCGTGTGTATGCAAGTTCTGCGTCTTGCGATTATGGTTCCTTTGCCGATTAGTTGCGCTACAACAATTACCATCACATGTATAAGGTAAGATTTGTTAAACATTTCGGAACGCACTAATAATGGTACCCTGGAGCTAATAGTGGTACCCTGGTCCCTGATAATACGCGGATCTATTATTAACCTCCGAGCTCTAATGATATTATTCCGTTTACAACAAATGAA